>JANTFA010133448.1:0-13305 GCA_026413405.1 Phytosciara flavipes
CACGTTTTCAGACTTCAGATCAGAATCAGATCAGATCAAAATTTTCAGATCAGATTCAGATCGGATAATTTTCAGATCGAATCTGAAAATTTTCAGATTGACCTGATCTGTTCCGAGCCCTAGATTTATGAATGATCCCAAATGATCCCTACATGGTCGATTCCATCTCCGTGAGTTTTCAGCAATCTGTTACGAACGGCTATACATTCCTTATCGATAAGGATGACAAAGTAGATCAATACTTTGATCAAATGAAGTAGAAGATTCGATGAAACTAACTGTTGGTATGCTTGCCGTTTGTGACAGGCTAATAAAAATTGCGAATCGAAATCGTGTGGTACTTTTACGTTTGCAAGTAGTCTCAAAACAATCCGCCCCAACCTATAAGGTCGATCATTATTTAGTAGTTTCGCTAACTGTGGTTTTTCTTTGTGAGACTCTTACCATAGCGAAAGTTTTTACTGTGCCAGTGGTAAGTTGCACGACAAACCTAAGTTACATTGATGTTGAGTGCCATCTATGTACTAAGGAGCTGCCAAGAGTAAGAGTAAGAGTCTGCCAACAATATCTTTTGCCAGCAAGCTAAGTGCAAGCTTTTTCCACCAACTACCACAGACCAACTCAATCAGCTGTATACACGTCTGACAATCGGTATTTTTTCTGAAAAAATTGGGAATCGAACTCGCATCACTGACAACTTCAATCGTTTAGTGGAAAGCAGACGAGTTAATCACTACGCTATTGAGTGTTGTATTTAGCCACGTCAATATTGTATGACATTGATCCAGTTGTATCTAATCTAAAGTATTTTCAGCTATTTTTGTCTTTGATAATGTCTAGTCATTTTGGAAATGAAACATTAGGAGCAGCACTACTACAACACGGCCAAGGCATTATATTTTCAAACTAATTGCCTTGGTAATCTATAATTGAATTGAAATTTAATCCAAAACGATTCAAATAACCGTCGAGTCAAAAGTTAGCGACTGACAACTAGAAAAAGTGTTCCTTAGTAGAAAAGGATTTTTCAATAACCGACCAGGGCCGAATCGATGACTTTTAAGCTGGTTGAATCTTTCAAGGCCGGGTCTGACCCGAAAATTTTTCAGCACAACTTGACCCAGTCCGTATTTTTGGATCCCCACGAAGTATGAGAGTCGTATGCTTTCACTCTTTCACGTTTGTAGTACGTCAAATTCGAATCCCTGAGTAAGGGCAAACTTTCTGTGGTCACCTCCAGATGCCAAATCAGCAGTAAAAATTCCGTCGCTGAATTACGAATCAAAGGAAAAATTTGAAGTAACCACCAATGAGGAATCAATAGGGCGTCGGAATGACATTGAACGACGATAATCTCAAAGTTGGAACCGTGTACGAGACTCATAGCAACCCAGCAATGAGATATTATTGAAACAGTTCGTTGGATTGTAATTATTTCGTTAATTAACATTTTGAAAATGGTGGCAAGATTGAAGTCAGCTTTATTTAAATATGTCGTCAACACAATTTCTTTTGAAATTTGAAAATAATATTTCTTCTGCAAACAACGTGCCATGAATGCCGTCGATAGTGAATTCTTCGAATTTTCAATTAGCATCAAATAATGTCGCTTTATTGTCCTGGGTAAATATAATTTCTGGATGCATTTAATAATATAACCTCCGATTACCGCTGATTCGCTTTAACGAACACATTTCATTTACGATTCGGAGAATTTTGAAATTATGGGAAAAAAACGAAAATTGATAAAACTCTTGAATGCATCCACCGTTCCACTTCATTTCTACGAAGAAATATAAATTCCTTGTGCAAAATGAAGAGGATTGTTCTAAGCCGATTATATTTGTGGCTTATACCAGTAACGTAATTTAAAGTTTTTGCAATGTTCTATGTCGTTGAACAGCATTTTACAAATTGGATTTTTAATTTGAATAACTAATCGCACCTTCTCACTAGTCAGAGCACTAGTCAAAGCACTAGTCAAACAGATAATAAATTATGGCAGTGTGTAACTCCACTTGATAATCCAAAACGAGTTTTGTAAGATGCTGTCGGTATTGAAAACTTGAATAGAATTTCACTTGCCAGCACAGCAACAAAAAATATTTTCCAGAATTTCATCCATCTTTGAACCATAATGTCGCAATGTACAAGAACACATTTTTTAAAAAAGAAACCATAGTCGTCAGTTTAGGCTGTAACTCAAACTGCTTCCTTCAAAAATCCCTGGAAATCATTAACAAACTTTCTTGAAGAAACTGTACAACCGATAATCGTGAAAAATATCATGACTTTCTAGATACCTCACTCTAATACACTCGGAAAAGCTTCGAACAAGAACACTAAAGCTTATCGAGAGAAACTAAGAATTGTAGATGGAAGTCGAAAGTTACCAGAAAAGTGCTTGAATATCATCTCAAAATAGCTAGACAAGAGACATGTCTACCGCTAGCGAATTATAAAATGAATTTCATTCATCAATTTTACTTTATGTTGTCTGACCATGTTTAGACCCGTACGAAGTACGAGGGTCTTATGCTTTCACTGCTACGTTTGTAACACGTCGATTTCGACTCCCGGAGTGAGGGCAAACCTTCTGTGGTCACTCCTAGACGCCAAGTCAGCACTTAAGAAAATGTCGGTCTGTCCGTCATCACGATAACGTGAATAAAACGTAACCAATCTTGATGGGATTTTTTTTCCTCGATTTGTTATCGAAAAAGCCAGGCTAAGTACGAAGATGAGCAAAATCGGTAGAACCGATCCATCCATATGGTCGAATTAGTGCTATTTTCGAGGTCGCGTTATATATTACTGGCGGTATTGCTCGCAGAAAGTTCATAGATGAAAATGAAAAGTATTGATCCCACCAATCCAGAAAAAAAACTTTGTCAAAATCGGATCTTGTGCTCTTGAAATTATTAGAAGCTCTATTAGCATCGTGAGACTACTTGTGTTGTGTCGTCAGTGTTCACGGGGGCGCCATATGTTGTTACGTAGATAACTAACTACCAGCTAGCTTCACGTTCTTCTTATTTGTGGACTTTAGAGTGGAGAAATGAACACTTTAGTTCGGGCGTACCCTTTCAACTTCTCTATTTATTCTGACTTGAAAACTCTTTTGTTACACATTTCAGAGCTTATTCGATTTTCTATTTAATTTCCACGATAACTCTGATTCGCAACTGTTCGAGATCCAACATTTTGAATTGAACAGATGAAATTTCATTTTGACTATAATTCGCAATCTATTTGGAATAAGCAAAACATTCTACTACCACCACGCTAGGTGCTCTATCGTCGAAAATTTTATGATTTAAAATCCGTCGGCCCCATTGTTTACTCGCACATTCCATAAATTTACAAGGGTCGCGTCATCAGCATGACTGAATTCTCTACTGACCAAAGTAGAATCTCATTCCATTTCGTAATGTTTATTTGAATTAAAGAAATTCATTTCCGTTAATTCGGTATCATAATGTTTTCCCAGACACACCGACTATATCGATAACGCTATTTGGATTATACGAATTTGATTGCTTGATTGCTGATAATGTTTTTTTTGTTGTTGTTTCCGTTATACATATTAATACTCTTGTTACCGTGTGGTTGTCGGGGGTTATACAATAATGGGCATACACATGGAATTATTGTTGTATATTATCCTGATTGGATAGATTTTTGAACGTAAAACAGCTTTCTATAATATTGAATTAGCTGTATTATATTGGACATTAATTTCCGTATCTCGATTATTCCATTATTTGACTAACGAAATCAATATAACCCCAAACCATAATAATCTGGGCTGTTGGAGTGGAACCATTTGTGTTGGAAATTAATTTCGTTATTCAATAATTGTACATGAACACAATAATAATGTTTTAATGTCGTTCGTCCCAGTCAGTCTACCAAAAACTTTACGAAGAGATTTATGTTTTGTTATGGTAATTGAAAACACATTTCATTGGTCTTCTATGTAGTGTTCTATGTTGGAAAAGTTGTTGCTAATGCAAGAAGATCTAAATGGTAATCTCTTGTTCAAAGTTTGTTTTGTAATATGGGGTTACATACTTCGTTGAAAAACGGTGACCATTGTAAAACCTCAAATGTAAATTTCATGTCCACTACACTAGCACACTACCTGAACCATATAAGACTTCATCCAGACACAGAATAATGAGACAAAATTTCCTGTGATCATTAAGGTCAAGTAGAATGTAATTAGGGGATGTCCATAAATGACGTCCTCTGTTTCTCGAGATTTTTAGACCCCTTCCCTCGTCCACCATTTTCCAAAACCTTTAACATGGAGTGTCCACTTTGGGTAAACCCCTCTCCCTTCAAACGATAAACCAAATTTTATTTATGGACAGCCGTGAAGCTAAAACGGTAAACAAATCAACATCAGGTTATATCAGATTGAACCTAAAGTAATAGGGAGCCGAAAACATATCTACGATGTTACTTGTACCCATTGTCTGGTCCTTTAAATAGCCACTAGTGACGAAATTGATTTTCTTACATACTTTTTGTCACTCTTTTTGAATCATTAACCGTAGATGAAAATCCTACCGGTGGATTATTTTAAAAAACAGCCTACCGAAATCGGACGCACTCTTCATTGGACTTTTTGTTATGATGCCTAGAAAGGTACTCGCCCTAAGAGCCAAAACTATTTTTGTCATAGTCATAGTCCATCGTCGATGCATCCAGACCTCCACCCTAATTTCCCCGAAATCACTAATAACTTGAAAACGGTTCATTTTTTTGGTCAATAGTGTGTCCTATACCACATTGAAGAAAAGTTTCTGGGGAGTTAGGACACACCATTGACTCAAAAAAGTGCATACTTGTCGAGTCATGAGTGATTTCAATCTGATGGCAGCACTGAAAAGAGCGTGACGTCATTTATGTACGATCCCTTACGACCCTACACCCGGAAAAATTCCCATAAGAAAAATGCATGTTTTCGTTCACCTCCACACGAGAGTCGAGGAATTAAAAACCAAAAAGGTTTTGGCTTCTAGGGCCGAGTACTTTTCGAGGCACATTACAAAAGGTCCAATAGAAACTGTGTCCGACTTCGATCGGCTGTCTTTCGAAAGAATCACTCACCCTTACCAAATTTCGAACCCTACACCAGAACCCAACACTTAGGGAGCAACATATGTTCCCATTCGGCTATTAAGACGAACGGCAATGAACCAATTCATTGATGCTATGTTTTGCATTTCGAAAGTTCACTTTTCGTAGGAAACGCTATAAACAACACATTGCAAAATTGAGTGTTTGATAGTTTCGAAATTTATTGACAAAAAAACCGATTTCACAGCTGGTTGCATAAATAACTATTCCAAAACCCTAGAAATTTACCTGTTCCGAGGTTAAAGTTAAAGCAAAAACGACCGAATCAATCGGTGGACAATCGGTTTGAGTATCGATAAAGGAATGTTGGGCTAGGTGGCATTAGCCTTACACCGACACCTTCAAAAAATGAACGGAAAAGGTTCCCACCTTAGCTTGGCACAACTAAGTGATGTAGCTACCTACACTATTGCGTGATAGTCAAGCCTTGCCTTGAATGTTCTGAAACCTTCTTTCGAACACAGTTTTACATTTCACTTTTGTGCTAGCTTGTTTCGTTCCATCTCATCTTTCGTTCCACATAATATGTTCCACATGCGTTCCACAAAAGGGGTGTGTTTGGGTGATTTGGGCAAGTGTTCACTTTATTGAATTGAAGAAGCGTCACATCATTCATTTACGACGACTTAGTGAACTCGATTTGTTGTCGGCACTGAAAAACGTGGCATCATTTGTGTACGATCTTCAACTTGTAATTGAATGTTCCCGTTACTTCCCCACTAATGACAGTAAACAAATTTCTTTCAGACTGTTCCTGGGCATTGATGTGAATCATATCAATCTAACTGGCAAGGAACGTATGTTGAGCAAAATGTCTGCACCATCAACCGGTACGCAAACGATTTGCGATATATGTAAAGCGTCGAGGCCCAAGAAGAACCTAGCGAAACACAAACGAATTTGTCGAGGCCCCGATTATATTAACAGAAAAAAGCGTAAACCCCAGCACTTCTGCACAATGTGCACATATTCAACCTCACAAAGAACATTGCTGGTGCAACATATGGCTCACCGCCACAAAGTGGACACTGCGGCATCTAAAGCAAAGTTGTTGGACGAAAAAAAAAACTTGGAAGAAACTGCAGTTCTTGCTGCAGACGCTGCATTTAAAACCAAATTGTTGGAGGAAAATGAGGAACTACGACAAAAATTGCAGTTTGAAAAAACTGAAAAAGTTCGTGCTGTAAACGCTGCAAACCAGCTGACCATAAAATACGAAACTGCATTGTATGATCAGAAAATATTGCAGACACTTTTATTGCCAGCATAAAACATTTCGACAAAATCATAGTGAACTTGTTGTTAATTTCTGTTACGCACATTTAGGTAAATTTCTGCTTGAAGAGCCTTGACTACAGTCAAGGGAATAATCGTAGCATTCAAAATGATCGTCGTACATTTTGCTTTGTAGAGAAAATATCCTAACTTTGAAACAACTGGAAATTAGCACACTCAAATCACTTATCAAATGCCTGGGTGTCTGTGAGTTTTCTGTCGTTTTGCATCATGACTTCGAACCAACCAACGTAACTTACGTTTAAACAGAACCGAAACTATCGCGGTTTTTCGGATAACCGGCTCAACTCTAAACGTAAGGGCACTATAAATTGATAGTCTTCATTTATAGTACACTTACGTTTATCGCAGCCTTAGCAATACAGAAAAGATTCCCTGTGATGAAAACCTTCACGAAAAGACTATGTGCAGAAACACAGAGCCCCTGTAGACGTTCGGTCATTACTTTCTTAGGTTTCACAAGACTTGTAATCATATCAATGCCGTCAACAGACAGCACACTCAAATTTCGGCCTCCTATTAAAGAAGCTGCATGAAGAGTTTTTACTAAGTCAAAATGAGGAGAATTTGTTAGCTATAGCCTATTACAATAGGTATTTTCCCACCGAGTGATAAATGCTTCTCAGACACTAGATGCGTAGATTCCAGATTTTGGAAAATAGAATATTGTGTGCCTGAAAAATCATTCATCGCCGAGTTACATGCAACGTTTTTCTCAAAAAATGCAACGAAAATGCCACATTTCCTCACTGAGTTTAATGAGTATCCAAAGGTAATCGAATTAAGGAATTTCAAAGTCAAAGACGCAATACCGGGCAAAGGGTTACTAATAGGTAGATAATAATATTGAAACGGTGAATGCAGGAAATGATTATAATAGTGGACTTAAGCGTTGTTCCAAGGCAACTCTCTAGCAAAGTCCTCTAAAAATAAACTTTGAAACTTTGCTAGAGAGTTGCCCCGACTGTTACCAAATTTCACAATTACGTGAGTTGATTCGTGTTATCCAAACGAGGAGTGACAATGAAAATACTTTTCTGCCGAATTCTACGTAATTCTTTTCTCCGAAAATGTTAAATGCAACCTCGAGTGCAACTTACCTCAATGTTTCAATCTCAGAAGTGTTTTTAATGGGACATTTATCCAATGCTCAGTCTATTTGTCTGATCGACTATCTTTCAATTCATCTTAAAACGGAAAAGCGTAAGAAAAACCAATTACACGAACAACACTACCCAGTCAAAGGTATAAAATAAAATCACACGAAAATCTCTTAAAGAGACAGTAGTGACGCAAGTGCTAACTGCTTGGACATATATCGATCTCATAATGATGTTGCGTTAAATCTTCGCATAAGTGGAATTACGAGAAAATAGCTTCTTGAGACACCATAAAGCTCAACTTGAAGCAACCCTTTCATTTCAAACGACAAAAACAAATTCAAAATCATTTACTGCTAGCTGCATTTTGCAAAAGTTTTTGCAATTTCGCTTCTCCCCGAACAATCGTATAGTCTTTGAATCTATCCATCATTGCAACATGAATCCCATCAACAATTCGTTTGTACTTGAATTTCAAACTGGGCTTCTTGCTCCTTATTCCGCTCCAAGATAATTGCTTCTGAACTGAGCGATTCATTGTGGCGTTGATTGTGGTTTTTATCGCAGTGTTGAAATCGTTCCCGCCCATCAACTTAATGTGTTCGGCCTGAAATTATAAAAACAAATTCTTGGAACTACTGATGTAAAGGACGTTGTACCAAACGCTTCGTGCTATTTCCAACCAAATTTTTATTATGTTGCATACTGATACGCACCCAGTACAAACTGCGGTTGGCAATATAAGCTAGCAACCAGTCTAGCTCTTCTAATGATTTACATGGCAATGTTTTCATCAACATCCGCATTGTTTTCTTAGCAATATTACGATCACCGACGTCCTTGGCTGTTTCAATAATAAATTGTTTTACTTCGGCAGAATCTTTCTCGAGCTGTTCCACGCTTTTTTGCAGTTCATTCCTAGCTGCAGTTTCAAGGGCCAATTCCTTTTTCAGTTCTGAAACGTCAGTCTTTACCTTCGTCACGAGGACCATAATTCCAGCGCTTGTTGGGTCTAGCTTTATGGACACTGGTACCGACATTTTGGTATACATTTTGGTTTATAGCCAACAATCAAAATAGACAAACGAATAAAAAGTCAAAGGAAAACTCTGTGTCTACTACCTTTTGTAACCATCAGTTTACTAAAATAACTGCTAGTAACTCTTGGAAAGTGTTCAAATAGTTCGAAGACGCGTTGATATGAGTCAACAGCGTAGTAGTTAACTCGTCTGGTTTTCACTACACGAAAGCACTGAAGAAAAAAAAAATGGATTGTCAGACGTGGACACAAACCACAGACGCCCGGACTGGCCATATGGTCACTTCGGGGCCTTAATTTTTGAGCCTTTTGAAATTGAGTTGTATGGAGCCCCCGATGGGCTTTTTCGAGCCAGTCCGGTACTGATGACCGCAACTGGTTGAATTGATTCGGGCTCGGGGTAGTTAAAGTAAGTCACTCGACTTACTGGCAAAAGACATTGTTAAGAGACGCTGGTATTCTACTACTACTAGTTTCACTCCTTAGAAAATAAATGTAACTTAAACATAAGTAACTTAGGTCGCACAGCCTACCACTGGCACCAAGACTGGCACAGAGAAAACTTCCGATTAAAATTAGAGACACCGTCATAGAATGAGTCGACAGTTACATATACCTTGGGCATAAACTGAAATTGGGTCTCGACAATCGAACGGCCGAAGTAAAGCGAAGACTTGGACTTGGATGGACAGCATTTGGAAAGCTTAAGTTCAAATTCAAAAGTAAGATGAACAACAGCTTGAAGCGAAATGAGTTTGATTCGTGTGTCCAGCCGGTGTTGACATATGGAGCTGAAACGTTGACAATAATGAAAGCGTCTAAAAATAAGTTCCGAGTAGCACAAAAAGCAATGGAACGGAGCATGCTTGGGATTTGGCTTAGTGAGAAAAAGATTAACCAATGGATTCGCCAACAAACGAAAGTAGTTGACGTAATGGAAAGAATAGCATCTCTGAAATGGAATTGGGCAGGACACATCGCACGAATGACAGACGATCGTTGGACCAGAAACATCATGAACTGGAGATCGCCTACAACACGAGCCAGAATGATGGACGAACAGCATCAAACGAACAGCACCGGAAAATTGGAAACAAGTAGCAATGGACCGATCAAGATAGAAGGAGCTAGGGGAGGCCTACATTCAGCAGTGGATACAAGGCTAAGAAAGAAGAAGAAGAAGAGAACTTAGGTCGCACAGCCTACCACTCGAAGTAGAACCACAACCAGCGAAAACTAGTAAAGTGCAGCGATCTGGGCTCCTTTAATCCAAAGAGTTGTTCAGGCAGATCGTTTTTTTTAAGGAAGCCAACAATTTTTTTAGAAGAAATGGCTAGTCGCCTTGTTTTCAGTACATCCTTGTTTTCAGTACATCCTTGTATATCCTCCTACTTTCGATGAGACATAAAGGTTCGGAAACTATTATTTGGATGAGTATAGCGTTTCTATATGCGAGCCAGGGGGACGATGAATACCACCACCCTAATTGCAATGACAGTTGTACTAGTTTGTTCACTTGCGTCACGGCCGCATTACTAACCGCGGAACCGTAATGATGTATGCAGTGCACCGATAATAGTATTCCGCATATCCTCTTATATCGGCATTTTCATTCACAATTTTACCCCACCATATCCATACACACACGGCACATATTACAAAGTTCTATATTGTGCACGTTCCAATACAACACAACCGGGCTTCGCATATTTTATATCTATGCCGAGAGATTGTATACAAGCACGTATCCCAAACACCAATCCAACCAATTTCAGATTTCTGTGGTTAAGAAGGCGTGTAATTGAAGTCTCCACTCTCGAATGAAGACGTCTTAGAAACCGATTAGTCCTTAAATAAGGGATATTGTTAGAAACAAATTTGTACATCGATTTACGGGGATGAAATTTATCATTTTGTTCTGTTTCATTTGTACAGGAGAAAGGACTTAGAGAGAAGGAAGGAAGGAAGGCAAGGAAAAAAAACCGTTTCGCTTCGGCTCGTTTTTTCCTTATTTATATTTCTCTTGTGGTAAATTTCTTTTCCTTTGTAGCCCGTACAGTACTTTGCTATCAATTATTCGTTAATTTTTCTAAAAGCTTCCAATAATTAACTCAACTTTCTTTTTCTATGGTTCCCTTCTACCCATGAAAATTGGCAAATGATTACGTTTTGCTTCGGAAAAATGCTAATTTAAAATAACAAAAAATTTTACGAAAACATAATTAAAAATCACAAAGGCACCATTTAAGCTGTCGCAGAAGATATATAAATAGGAAGAAGAAAAAAAGTGCTTTTAATGTAGAAATACTTATCCCGAATCTTTTTGTTTCTTTCGTTTTTCATCTTCCATTTCTTGCATAAAGACATTTGCACAGGAAAGTGAATGATGGAGTGGATGGGGGTGGAATGGGTGTCGGGGGTGGGTTTTTTTCGGTTTGAAATTCGAATAAAACTTTTTATTTTCTCGTTAAAGAATTAAGTTTCGAAAGCATATCAGATACACACAAAATGGAGAGGAGAAAATGGGAACGAGAAAAAAAAGAAGAAAAAACTTGGAAGTGCTGCTAAATATGTGTAATGTAACAATTGTAATCCTGAGGGTGCGAGAACAAACATACATTCCTCCTCAATAAAGAATTTATAAAAAGCAACAACAACAGCAGCAGGAAAAGCAGAAAAAAATTGCCTTCACCCTATCTCCAGCCCGGTGATGGTGTAAAATATTTTTAAGTGCCTTCGGATTTAAAAATAGGAAATATATTTACGATGGAATAATATACTCTGCTCCATTTTTTTTAAGTGCGATATAAACACCCCCACCTCATACTGCTCGGCATTTATACAACCACTTTGGCATTAACGAAAGAAAAACTCCACACATATTATGTGGAAAATGAAGTGAACCTCTGGTGTGCCTATGTATTGTATGTACATAGCATAAACTTTTCGATAAATTTTTACACATTTTTCATTCCCATGGTCTTTCAATCGGATTAAAATTCATTATTCCTTTCGGAGATTCCTTTTTTTCCCTTCTCATCTGTGAGGAAGTTGAGTGAAGCAGTGGTTTTTCTTCGTTTCTTTTTTTTCTTCTTCCTCGTCGAAAGTTTACTGCGTGGTTTAACTTTAACTTAAAAGCATCCATCTCTAGTTGGAATCGTCTACATTATAACCG
Source organism: Phytosciara flavipes (assembly GCA_026413405.1). Classification (NCBI taxonomy): domain Eukaryota; kingdom Metazoa; phylum Arthropoda; class Insecta; order Diptera; family Sciaridae; genus Phytosciara; species Phytosciara flavipes. The sequence goes on from JANTFA010133448.1 coordinate 11,759, forward strand.
ATTTAGCTAGTGACAATTTTATTCAACATTAGCATAAAATGTGAGTTGATATGACAAATTGATTGAATCAAACGAAATTGTGAATATGTTATATCGACGAAAAATACGATAAGCTCAGGTAGTTCAATGAAAGTACAGATAAGGTATGGCCAAGTCGAACAAACCGGAGGTCGTACGGTTTTGGCATTTTTGTGGCCTCAAACGAACTCATCCTCCGAACTCAATTTATTTTGAAGTTTTTTGCAAGAATGAGTTCGTTCGATGCGAAAATGGAAAATCCCTTGTAAAATCCGTATGTCCTCCGGCAAATACAAATTCAAACGATTGGCCATACCTTGACTCTACTTTCATTGATGTAGATGTCCTAGGACATAGACGTTAAAATTGATGAAGTAAAGATTCTTGTGTCATTGGGTGTAGCAAAAGAACTTACAGATCTGATGATGGGAACGTTCGCCGTTTCGACGAGTTGTGTAAAAGAAATGAAAATGAAGCGGAGTCCATGACATCCCATCTAAGACTCGGAACTGGTCGGAACTCGAACCTTTTCGATTTCTGGTTCAATATGAACCTGACCTGAACTTTTAATCTTTAGTAATGCTCAGGTTCGGGTCCACTCGAACCCATTCCAATCCCTAATACCATATCATCTATGGATTTGCTGACGAAATGGCAAAGATATGGTAAAGACTCTCAGTTAGGATTTTGATACTATTGAAGAATGGGTCATACATAAATAACAGCGACAGAGTTGAGCTGAACTTGAGCAAAAGACTCGAAAGTGTTCGGAACGAACGTTACCAGCAAGATGCTGAGGTCTAGGCATGTAGTAAGTGTGACCACATGTACAGCAAAGAGATTGGGCTTTCTCAGAAGACGCAAGAGATTTTTTGTCCTCAGAACTTACGATTACACACAGAGCTTACATAAGGCATCTGGTTCTCTGGTAGAATTCGATTCACATTGGTGGGTCAGTGCTCCCCCCACAACGTTAAATCACGTCGAAAAGCTTCAAAAGATAGCTTTCAGGTTGATCATCAGTGACACAAGAAATACGAATCAAATTGACACTCTCGAACATTGGCGTATTGCAGTTGCTCAACATTCCAGATAACTTCCCGAGTAAACAATAGTACATTTCGTCATAAGTGATGAAAAGCTCTCATCACGTATTACGAACGGACTTTTTTGCGTCTGAGGATCATATTGAGATGAAACTCAAAAACAGAAAAAACCTATCAGCTTTCTTTTCCGGCCGCAAATGTAATTTGGAGTCTAGAAAAATTGGACTTTTCGATCGTAGAGTGCGTGTCGAAAACCATCGAAAACCACTAGTACCGAAAAATTCGGCTTTTCATCACTAATGACGAAAGGTACTATTTTGAAAATATGTGGAGCGCATACTTTTGACACTTTCCTCGCTCCATTCGAAGCATGTGTTTCTCTTTCTGTCGAGATCCCTTCTCTTTCTAATTCCCTTGACTGAAAGTCAGGGTCTTACAGCAGAAAATACGTGTGAAAGGCTATGGAAAAAACGTTAAATACCG
>JANTFA010133459.1:0-13302 GCA_026413405.1 Phytosciara flavipes
GATTGACTGGTTGTACAATGTGATGTACAAATAGTCTTCGAAGACATCGATGTTATGTGGACTCATAGCTGAAATGACATGTCATTAGATGAAGCAATCAAAGGAACAAGATCAGTGAACGTACTGGCATTCTTGAATTTCTTGATAATGTGTCGATCCTTGCCGTTCAACAGACAAGTTTCCACCGTCCATTTGCGTTGATCGACCCAATAGAGCCTTTGAGCGGGATAATCAATTGTTAAGCCAGTTGGCCATTCAACGCCTCCCTGCACCAAGGCCTGCTTGTTGGAACCGTCAAGTGATGCGGATAAAATTCCCTCCTCAAGTGTGGACCATACAACGACTTTCGATTTAGGATCAACCACCACATCTAATGGTCGAGCTCCAGTTGTTGTGATAGTCACGAAATCGTTGCCATTGAAATCGGTTGACACAATGGTTCCTTCTCGCACGTCTATCAGATACAATCGTTGAGTTATCCAATCAACGGCTAGACCACGAGGTTCGGGTAGATGATTGATCTATAGGTTTCATGGAATATTTAGCGACTGATGTGCAACTTAACATTAGTCATTTCGATAGACTTACAATCACTTCGGCGTCATGATCCGTTGACCGAACCGTTCGCTTCGACTTCAAATTGAACGTTTTCATGCTCAGCTTCTGAACATTGTTGTTGTGTGAGTCGATCCAAAATAGAACGACGCTATTCTTGTCGATGAACATATCGAACACATCGATTTTCAAACTAGAAATCGGCACAAAGCCATAAATCAGCGAGCCTTGATGTTTCTGCGGCAACATAAAACGAATTTCCGATTCCGACGATATTAACAGCACCACCTCACGCCCCGTCGCCTCGCAACTATTGTTCTTGTAGACTGACTTGACGAATCCATTGCCACAGACGCAATTGTGATGTTTCGATTTCTTTTCCAAGCATATCTGACTGCATGTACCGAAGCCGCATGGGGTCGGACAATTTATTTCATCGGAATCATCTGAACAGGTGGGTTCACCATCACAGCGAAACTGTTTCGATATGCAAAACATGTCACGTTCGCATTGGAATTCCGAATTCGGATTGCATTTCACATTTTTGTGGCAAGTTGCTTCGTCACTGCCATCACCGCAGTCATCCACGCCATCACAGACTGACGCTTTTGGAACACAGCGCTTGTTTTTGCATCGGAACGCGTGAATACCGCACGGCATAGTTGAACCTTAAGGAACAGGATGTATCAGAGAGGCTGAATGGGAGTTTGTGACTGTCAAAATACTCACAAAGTTCCACAGTTTCGTCCGAAGAATCAACGCAATCGTTCCACCCGTCGCACCGCCAACGATTCAAAATGCAGCGCCCATTTGCACATTGGAAATGGTCATGGCCGCAAGTACAATTCTTCTCGTCTGCACCATCACCGCAGTCATCGTCACCATCTAAAATGTATCAAATCGGTTAGGTTTTTCGACGACTTTAAGAAAAACCCTTCAATTCCTTACCGCAAATGAATTTCCTGTTGATACAAACATTGTGATTGGGACACTTGAATTCACTGGCCGAACAATTCTTTTCCATGCACGGCAATTCATCGCTGAAATCATTGCAATTGTACTCTCCGTCACACTTTTGCACGCCCGGTATGCAACGACCGTCTCCACACCGGAATTCGGATTCCGAACAATTTCTCATGACACAATTGACATGCTCGTCACTGTTGTCGTTACAATCCGGTTCGTAATCGCACTCCCACCTGCCCGGTATACATTTCCCGCTAGCACACCGGAAGTACGTGGGCTGACATGTGTTGCCACCGACCGCTGAACGACACTCTTCGGATTCGTCTTCTCGACCCGGGCAATCATCTTCGCCATCACATACCCATGACAGTGGAATGCAACGTCCCGATTTGCACTGGAACTCCTTGTTTGTGCAATTTTTCTTTTCGCAATTCTTTTCGTCGCTTTCGTCTTCACAGTCCTTGTCCTCATCACTACAGGAGAAAATGTTGAGGAGAACGTTTTTGATTGGAAAAATGAAATGTAAAAACCTACCACACCCACACTTTGGGTACACATCTTCCGTTATCGCAACGGAATTTTTGCGGAGGACACGTTCTCTGTGAACAATTTATTTCGTCCTCACCATTCGGACAGTCGGCCTTGCCATTACACCGTTTCCAATCATCGATGCAGTGAGCACTTTGATTACTCGATGCACTGCATTTGAACTGGGTGTCCAAGCATACAAACTTCTCGCAATCAATTTCGTCACTGCGATCGCCACAGTTGTCAGTTCCATCGCAAATCAAATTGGGACTGAAACATCAAAGAAATGTTTGGAATCGAATCGATGGAATGCGAACTGGTATGCAAGTAGGAGATGGTTACCTTATACATTTGCTGTTGGTGCATTGGTATTGACCTGGATTACAGACAAATGTTCGGCATGAGGGCGGTTCGTCTGATCCATCACCACAGTCATCGGAACCCTATTTTTCAACGAAGAAAATTTACGATTTTCTGAGCCGAGTTCGAGTAAACTTGCAGAATTACTTACATCACACCGCCAGTAGAATGGGATGCACTTGAATGTAGTTTCGCAAATGAACTGAGCTGCTGTACAGTTAGCAATGCAAGATTTGTTGTCGGTGTGTAGATAGAAGTTATCCGGACAAGCGCATTGATAATACGGCGGAATGGGTGACAGTAAACACAACGTCGAGCACTGCGAATTCTGACATGGATTTTTATCTGGTTGAATTTGTCGGTACGGATGATAGACCCTGATATCCATCGGTCTGTGAACTGTTGTGTGTAATGACGTGCAGTTATTCGCACGATTTCGGTGACACGTTTCAATCGATTTGGTTTCCCAGTCTGTCCAGTAGACACGATCTTCCCAAACAGCAATGGCAAAAATGTGATGCAAATCCAGAGCAGGATTGCGTTTTCGATCGAAAAGGACTTTTCGATTCTTTCCGTTCAAATCACTGACCTCAATGGTGTCGAGCTGAGCGTCTCCCCAATACAGTTCTTTCGTTTCAAAACTGATGGTCAAAGCGTTCGGCCATCCGAGATCGTCTTTAACGATTATGCTCTGATCAGATCCGTCCATGCCAGCTTTACCGATGTGCGGATTCTCTCCCCAATCCGTCCAGTAAATGTATCGTTCGAATGGATCTAACGCAATGGCTCGAGGCTCTTGAAGATTCTCTTTTATCAGAATTTTACGATACTTGCCGTCTAGCCGCGATACCTCAATCGTATCCAAACCCTTGTCGCACCAATACAAATTCTTAGCCACCCAGTCGACTGATAGTCCGTCTGGGTTTTTGAGTTTTGTTTTGTGCAAATCGACGGTACCATTTTGATTGGGACATCGGCTTTGAATTTTTGACATGACTGATGTGACATCGGACCAGTAATAACATTTCGTTTCATAGTCAAAATCCAACGCAACTGCATTCGATAGATTGTGAACCAAGAGATTGTTCGTACCGTCCACTTCCATTTCGGTGATGTAGTAGCGGTTGGTGAAAATAAACTTGGCTTTGACTTCAGATATTGACTTGCAGGTGTGACGATCTCTTAACTCGAAGCCTTCGACACACGAACAGTGATAGTTGCCGTGAGTATTTGTACAAATTTGACTGCACGGACGATCAGGGCATTCATCAATGTCATCGCATCGATGACGATCTGTGTGATTGACACGGAAGCCTCTATAGCAAGTGCACTCGTAGCCAATGGGTTTGTCGGTGCAAATGTGCGCACAAACCTTTTCATTGCATTCATTGATGTTGCACAAATTCTCATCACTAAAGTCACCACAATCATTTTCCCCATTGCATAGGAGCGCTAGAGGAACACACACCCCGTTGTCACAACGATGGAATTTCCGTGAGGAGCACACCAACGTCGAATTGATGCATCGAATCAAATCTTCGTCCGAATTGTCACCACAATCGTCATTCAGATTGCACGTTTCGTCTTTCGGAATGCACTTTCCATTGTCACACTCGAACTCCGAATTTTCGCATTTCGGCAACGCCATTATGGACGGATTGCATCCTTCGTATTCGTCCGTACCGTCACTACATTCAACTTCGCCATCGCAAAAGAATCGAATGTCAATGCACTGACGATTCAAGCAGGAGAACTCATCGTCGCGACAGGTGTTGGTGCTGGACGACGTTGTACAATTCGCTTCGTCTTCACCACCAATGCAGTCTTTGTCTGAAACGAAATTGCTTTAAACGGTGGAACCGGATCATTTCGTGTCTGTCACGTTTTACCTCCATCACACAACCATTTCTGGGAAATACAACGTCCAGACGTTGAACAGCGAAATTTATCATCGCCACAGTGTGTACTACCACAATGTTCACCTTCGTCAGATCCATCCGTACAATCATGGGTCCCATCGCATTGGAACGTGTCAGGAATGCATGCGGATCCGTCACGACAGGCGAAATGATGCGGCTTACACGTAACCGGAGTATGTTTGTAGAAACAATTTATTTCGTCTTGACCACCATCACAGTCCCGTTCGTTATCTATCACCAAAATATGGTCCATTCAGGTCGACTCTTCAAGCCATTTTTAACTCTAACGCAATTACTTACCGCATCGCCAAAGCAAGCTGATACATTGACCATTCGGACAAGTGAATTGGTCTGACGAACAGGATGTTGTTGTGTTGCCACAATTCACTTCGTCACTGTTGTCCCAGCAATCATTGTCGCCATCACAAATCCATGTCGAATGGAAGCAAGCGGTCGTAAACTCACATTTCAATAGTCTCGGAGTTTTTGAACTGCACAAATCCTCCATTTCGGTGCAATTAAGCTCATCACCGGCGTCCGAGCAGTCGGGATCTGTTTACGGTTTTTTTTTTCGTAAAAAATTTCGTTTTCTAAACAACAAATCAAAAAGAAAGTCTACCTCGGTCGCAAACATTTGTCAGCGGAATACACTGTCCGCTGGTACACCTGTATTGATCGTCACCGCATTTCTTAGTTGAATTATCGGAACCATCGAAGCAAGTTTGATTGGCTGGAACACAGCGTCGATTGTTGCATTCAATGTAATTCTCCGGGCAAACTCTGACATTGCAATAGGCAATGTTTTCATCAGATCCATCCATGCAATGCTTGATGCCATCTGTAACACACATCATGCTAAATGAGAAATTATTTTCCTAGCCTATAACGACATCACTTACCGCAAGTCATTTGGAATGGTATGCATTCAAGTGATTTGCACATAAATTGATCGGGATTACAGCCCTGCGCTTGTACGCAAGTTCTTCCATCCGACGATAGCTTCCCTTGGGTGCATTCACACTTAACCTTCCCATTGACGACGGTACAAACGTCTTCACAGCCACCATTTAGGAAACACTGACTCGTCGAACAGTCTCTTGTCGTATTTTGTATTGCAGCAATGCCCATCGGTCGACCGATGTCTTTTCTCAGCCACACAATATCAGCGCCGGAATATTTATTCGCCCGAAGCACAGCACTCAGCATCCAATCGGTCCAATACAGAATGTCACCGTACAAAGCCATTGCGAACGGATGTATAGGCAACGAATGTGACAAAACCACTCGATTGCGTCCATCATAGTCAACTCGTTCGATTTTGTCCAATCTTGCATCGGCCCAATATATTTTGTGATTGTCGTAGTCAATGGTCAACGCATTGGGCATACGAATTTCTGTCGTTATGATGCTTTCCATTCCATATCCGGATGTATACGCTCGCTGTATCGACGCTGCATTCAAATTCCAATTCGTCCAATAAACCATAGACAGACATGGTTCAACCACAATGCCACGTGGCTTATCTTGACGAGTCAATTTTATAACTTGCCTGACCAGTTGCGTGTTGTTGGCCGCAGCAGGACCAATCAACTTGAAATCAATGGCACGAATCGACGAGTCACTGTTTGTTGTCCAGAATAATTGGTCGGTTAGAGGCTCGTATGCCAGACCCTCCACAGACAGTTGCTGATTGACAATTATTTGGTGGTCGGTGCCGTTAAAATAGACCCTGTTGATGGTACTCGAATGTACGTCCGAATAGAATATTCGGCTGCGCGCATAGTCATAGCTCAAACCGATCGTGTTTTTGAGCAACGTTTGATTCTGGATACGCGGTATTGGTCCATTCAAATTCGTGTGATCGGTCAAATGGATGCTGTCGATGGATGTGATTCTGGAGAAGATCAAAAATGAATCGTACGGGTCGCATTTTTTACGATCCTTGGCTAGTTGTCCATGCGAACAGGCGCACACCGGATGGGTGCCATTGAATAAGCACAGTTCCTGGCATCCACCGTTGTTCTTAGCACACAAATTCGATCCGTTTTGAATTTTCTGCGAGAAAATCTTTAAATCTTTGAGCGACTGCCCCTCATTTTTCACTAGCACTGTAAAATCAGACAGATTATTGATCGGTGCCACTTTGATGCTACCCATCAAATGTGTATTGTCTGCCCAATAAATCGTTTTGTTTATGACAGCAATCCCAACTGGATTATTCAGACTGTGGTTTAGCATGATCATTTTGCTGTTGCCGTCATAGTCCACCTTCATGATGCTTGTTGTTGATGCTTCACACCAATAGACAGCTTGGTTGTTAATATCCAACACTAGACTCGTAATGTGAGCGGTTTGATTGGCCAATATGAACAATTGGCTGCCATCCAATGATGTTCGTCCGATACGCTTAGCTCCGGCATAGAACAATAATCCGTTCAATGGATCAACGGCAACGATTGTGGGCTTTTCTACATTCGTCACTACCACAAATCTTGACGATCCATTCAGGCGTGCTACTTCAATTATGTTCATTTTCTCATCGGCTATGTAAATGTTGTCTGCCACCCAGTCCACAGCAATACCGCCCGACCAGTCAGACGAGCCAGATTCGAGATGATCAAATTGAGTGAGTAAAACGTTGCGATTCGTTCCGTCACGTTTAATGCTGGACACTGTGCCCTTTTCATTATCTGCCCAAAATATCAAATCTTTCTCAAAGTGATAATCGATCCAGGACGCTAGTGATATACGTGGAATCGGACCAAGCACCTGTCCAGACAGTTGCAGTGAATCGTTCAGCCGCAATCCCTTCAATTCATGACCGAGTGAGTACAGCAACAGTTCCTTTTCACCGATGCAGTTGCTAGGATTTGTTGGATCGGTAACATAGCCAATGGCACATCGACAAACCAATGCGAGCGTCGACGTTGCAAAACATAAATGTTGACAATAGTTTCGACTGTGACGGCAGGCATTTGTACCGGTCTGAGCTTTTGGATGGTACATTTTGAGGTCTTTGACGGCAGCCGTAGTATTTCGGAGCACAACACTTTCCTTACAGTCGAATTTGTCGCACTTGCGAATTGTGTTGTAATTCGATTCAGCGAAGTAGACACTGTCTTTGTATAGCGTTAGACTGGTTATGACATACTCTGACTCAGCGACCAATTCGTGAACGGTAGATGTTGTCAAATCGATGTACTGTATTGAACCAATGGATCCGTACACAAAATACAGTCGATTGATGGAGTAGTCCATGGTTAGGCTTTCGGCCGGATGTGTACAATTGATTAGAATCTCACGCATGGACCCGTCTAACGAAGACCTTTCAATTAGGAAAGTTTTGGTGAGGTCTTGTTTATGTGACCAATACATTTTCCCTTGAACGGGATCGAGTACGATGCTGAGTACACCTAACAGATCCTTATGGATTTCTGTGACGAATTCACCCTTTAAATTGCACGCCAGTATAACCGAGTTGCCATTATTTTCCGTTGAGACGTACAACTGAAAATTGAGACCATGAAATAAATCAAATAACTTTGATACGGTTGGTCCAGACCACTCACATTCAAACTGATCCAATCGACTGCAAAGCCAGAAATACTTTCCAAATCCGTGTCCAAGATTGTGCTTATCAAACCATTCGATAGTCCAGCCGTTCGAATTTCTCTCAACGTTACATCGGACCAATAAAGCCGTCCCTCATCGATAACGAAATCAATTACATTCGGTCCCATTGCATTCGTATGGGTTATTGTCGGAATGGCATGATGATTTGGCTGTAGAATATCGACACCTCGTATTTCGGTGCCCATTATGAACAACAGAACCTGCAATGAAAACGGGAATAAGTGCCCAGGCTAAGACGCAACATTGAAAATGGAAAGAAAGATCAGAACGAAATTCAAAGGCTCGTGTTTATCATGGGAGCTAAGAAATCAATGGCTTTGGAGATGTTGATTGCATTACCACCTATTCACACGGCAGTGAAAGTAAAAACCATTGCAACAACAGACAGTCTGGCACAGAACAGCCATGGAAGGATACAGAATGGGTTTACAGACCGAACTATAAACATGTTCAGAGATCATATAGTTCTGGAGATCAGTTTTGAGAGGCATTACATACCAGGCAGGAGTTGTATGCCTAGAAGAATGGTCATCTCGTCTTCCAAATGATTAGTGTGCTTCACTGATCGATCAAAAACCGGGAAGAAACTGGGGCTGAAGGACATAATGTGGAATCTATGACGGGCGAAAATTTCCATTCAGGAAAGCCAGTTACTTAGTTTCTTCCAAGAGGAAACGTTTGCAGTACTTATTAGAGTGCTAGAACTAGTCCCAACCGAATCAACCGATCGAAAGGGATAGCGAGGAGACGTCCACATTCTATGACTGGTTACAACCTCACAGTTAAGGAGTTAAAAGGGACACTTAACCACTTCCCAGGGCACACCGGTATCGATGGAACTGGGAAAGCAGACAAGTTAGCTATGAATGGCCCTGTGTCGGTGGCACACAAAACTCTTCTTCCCGAAACTCAATGAAAAATGGTCTTACCTGTTCATTTGGTACGCAAGTTTTGTTGTCTACATCCAGCCGCATGACATGAGGACATTCACATTTGCACGTTTGATTGAAACTCAATAAACATAGGTGTGAACAGCCACCGTTGTTGGTGTTGCAAGGGTTCACACCATTGCGAGGTTGACGACTCGAATGTAAAATTTGAATGCCAAACGGTTGCGTTAAAGTTTTCTGAAGAATGGAAATGTCGGAGCCATTCCATTTGTTAGCTCGAATCACTGAATTCGTCCTCCAATCGGTCCAGTAAACGTGATTCTCAAACACTGATATGCTGAATGGATGCGAGAGAGTTTCTTGATCACGAATGACCTAAGAATTGCACCGTTAAGTGAATGAAGATCAGAAGTCTAACGCAAATCAATTTACCAAATGATGGTCGCCACCATCATAGTTCGTTGTGTGAATGGAATCGGAACGTGCATCAATCCAGTAGACTCTCTTCAGTGTGTAATCCAAAGTTATCCCATTGGGCCAAGCACCTTGAACTCGATCGACTTGAATGATAGTGACGCGATATTCGCCGGCCATTGAGCAACGTTCAATTCGCGGTTCATTCAAATCCCAATCCGTCCAAAACAGTAGACCTTCCAATGGATCCAGGGCAATAGCCCTTGGACTTGACATTTCACCAGCGATTAGTGTTTTGCGGAAACTGCCATTGATTCGGGCTACTTCTATCTGATCCATATTGCTGTCGACCCAGTAAATGCTTGAATGAGAAAGCAAAGTTTGAGAACGACATTTGACAGTTGATATAATCGTCACTCACTTCATTGCGATCCAATCTACTGCTAAACCTTCAGCTGTAGAAAGACCAGACTGTACCACAGCTTCAACATTAAGGATAGCATCATCGATCAGAGAACCACTGTTTTGAATGGTTGAATTAATTAAACGTAACGATGACAAAGACGGGCCATTCCACTTACCGATATATCTTATCATCGATCACATCCGTCCAGAAAATAGTCACTGAATCATTGGTGTACAAAAAGTCCAAAGCGATCGTGTTTCTCAAAGCGGCGAAAAAATTCTTAACCGCCAATGTCTTCAAATCCAATCCTTTGATCTCCTGCCGATTACTGAAGATCACATACGGCGAATCACCGAAATTACTTTTACACGAGAACTGATCGAATTGCAGCGTAAAATCGTCGTGACATTTGCATTTATATCGTTTGCCAATTGGATCACATATCTGCGAACATGTACCCCATGCGCCGCACGCATGTTCCGAACTACATTGCAGTTCGTCCGGTTTCAAAAACAGATGCAACGGACACGAACAAACGAAACCTTCCGGTGAATTGTGGCAAAAGTGGGAACATTCGGAATTGTGATCGCAAATCTTTTCACTGCATCGATGTCCTTCGTCTGTACCGTCGGGGCAGTCACTGGTACCGTCACACAATTGTTCTCTGTATAGATGAAATGATGGGGTTTCGTCAATGTGATTTGTCAAGCTTCTGTTTGAGAGTCTTTGACTGATCATTCATTAAGGGTCGTTCAAGTAGTGCGTAGAGGGAGGAATGGTGTTTAAAGCGGCATTTCAGAGCTGCTAATTACTTGAATGACCCCTTATGACTCTACGCGAAGTAAAAAAAATTCTCACAAAAGCGTCAATCAACCGAACTGAGACGTCTCACTGAGGTCGTGAGGAAAATTTGTATGAAAATCCTCACTGAGGAGTCTGCTGTCGGTCGATTAAAGTTTTGGAGATGTCTAATTTCGTCATAGACTTTCAGGGAAACACCAAAAGTAAACCGACAATTGAATCCCTGACGCCCTGTTCGAAATTCAAGCAACAAAAAAGTTTCTTACACTCGAATACAGTGCCCAGTCGGTCGACACAAGCGATCCGGATGCACACAATCATCAGTTTCATTATACGTCGCTCGATGGGTGATCGTTGTGCAATTCTGTTCGTCTGACTTATCGAAACAGTCGTTGATTCCATCGCAAGCCAGCTTCTTCGAAACGCATTCAATTTCATTGTGACACTTAAATTCGCTGGGATAGCAGTCCACACCGAGATTGACTTTTTTATTGTCTGTCTTATTGTTCACTGCATCGCAGTCCTCCTCATCGTGTGCATCGAAACAATCAAAAATTCCATCACAAAATTGATCGTTGGTGATGCAACCCTGCGTTGATTACATTCGATTTTAGATTCACAAATTTGGATTTCAAATATTCACAAACCTTTGGATGGCAAAATGATTCGTCCGGTCGACACTGATGGCTGCAGTTATCTTCGTCCGAATTATCTCTGACATAAATGGAAAGTAAATTTCAAAAAAATTGAACAATCCCACTAAACCGATCAACAACTCACCCGCAATTATCTTGACCATCACACAATTGCGAATGCAGAACGCACACCTTGTTGTTGCACAGGAATTCGGCACAATCATCGCAATTTTCCTCATCTGATTTATCGGCACAGTCCAAATGATTATCACACACCCAAGTCTTCGGTATGCATTGCTTCGTTTCTTTGCATTGGAATTGAACGGAAGAACAGACAATCGATTGACAATGGTCGACATGTTCATCCGTTTCATCGATGCAGTCTTTGATACCATCACAGAGTTTCAGTTTACTGATGCAACGCTCATCGTCGCACAGAAATCCGTCACTGCAACGCGCTGTCGATTTACACGATTCGAGTGTAGGATCGGTGTCACAATCCGTTTCGGCTGGTTTGCATTGGGGATTGCCTAGAGTAAAATCAGAGTTGCAATTCGATTCGGTTTGTTGCAGCGTCGAGAAATATTACCGGGAGGACATTCGGTCTGCGTATGGTTCTTCTTTGACATGCACATTGTTCCGCTGGCGTTCAAAATCATTCCGTTACCACAAGCACAAACGCATCCTTCCGGTGTTATTAGAAGTAGTCCGGGACACGTCTTATTGTGACAGTCATTCGTTCCTGTTTGCTTTAGATTGTCGAACACTTTGATGTCGGTCACTGTTTCTTTCTCGAAACCCAATGTTTCAATTAGCCTAAAATTGGATCGTTTGTTTAACAGACGAACCGTTAGACTATCATCTCAGGGGTCATTTACTTTGGATCAACTGGCTGTCCCGTTGCATTTATGTGAATTCTAGAGATGTTCGCTACCATATCGTCCGTCCAAAAAACGTACTCATTGTAATACGCAATCGAATAGGGAAAGAACTCATTCCCAGCTCCGTTCACTAGAAGAACTTCTCTGGCTGTGCCATCCAAACTGATTCGTTCGATCAATGACGTGCGCGGATCACACCAGTACAACTTCTTCTCCATGTAGTCGATCGTTAAACTAGATGGCCATTGCATCATGCGATTTTTGCTGCCGTCAACTAGAGTACTTTTGTGTGTGCCATCCATCCAAGCAGTCATTATGGCACCAGTTTCACTCGGCGTTGACCATATCGACCAATACATGAGTCCCGATTGGGCATCTAACACTATCGACCTGAAAGAAAGAATTTTTTGACAATCCATTCGTAACGGCACACCGTTGTTCTATAAGGGGATCTTACCCAGTGTTTTTGGAGTGTAGCAGCGTCTTTTGAATGCTTGAGTTGGTGAGACTGATGGCTTTGATCATACTCGCCGAAGCCCAAAACATGTTGTTACCCATCCAGTCGTAGGCAATTCCTTGACACTCATCTGAACTTTTGGCTACGATTTTTCTATCGGTTCCATCGATTCGTTGACTCTCGACCACAAACTCTTTTGTCTTCACATTGTTATGGCCGAAGTAGATCAACTGTTCCTTCACATTGTAATCCAAATGCAACGGCCATTTAACGTTCAAAATCGGAACGATTGCCTCTTGATTGCCACCGCCTGGTTGTGGTTTTGTGGTCATCGCAATGCCTTTGATCATGGCTGGTTTTTGTTTGGCGTAAATTAGAAACGACGAGTGATCGATCAATTTACATTGAGTCTTGGATCGGAGACGATACCTGGAAAGTTTCGTTAATTTATTTGAATCAAGTTCAACGGAAAAAAGTTTAGCTCCATCTATTTACCCGCCAGAACACATGCACAGCGCAGTTGCGATATTATTTTTCCAGCTTGGAATGCATAAGTGATCACAGCCACCGTTGTTTGTACGGCACGGATGTGCAGTTTCTGGCTGCCGTTGTCGATGGAAAATCAACAGATTTCTTGGACGAGAAACCTGTTGCACAGTTTTGTTCGCTATCAGATTGAATTTATCAAATTTGAATATGGTATTCGGCCTGGGCCCATTGCTGTTCGATGTAACGAAAATGGTATTTTCAAAATAGCCAATCGAGTACAAAGATCTCAAATGCACATAGTTTTCAAGCCGTTTTGCCATCGACCAACGATTCTGACCATTATAATCCACTCGTTCCACAAAGTCCAT
>JANTFA010133470.1:0-13299 GCA_026413405.1 Phytosciara flavipes
ACAACAATAATGACCGAATGATGAATGGATTCAATCGAAATGAGCGAAATGCTATTGTGGAAAAAGTGGAAAATTGTCTACCCGCTGCTGGCTGTATGTCTTCGGTGAAATCCATTTCTTCGGAAAACGGCACACTGAATATTAATGGGAGCGTGGATTTAAGATGTATCAGCAATGTTGAAGAAGGTAAGTTCAATATTTTTTCCATTTATTTTTTGTGTAATTTTGCCGTTTCAAGGGTGCTCTCATGAACACCGAGATTGTGTGCATTGCTAGTAAGGGAAGATTTGAAATTTAAATTGATTGTACACATTATACCGGGTGCAATATCTATATGGAGCTGGTTAAACTTGCTCAATACGTTCGACATGAAAACATAGGATCGGAAAGTATTTCCGAACATAACAGACACACGTTAAAAATCTTCAGATTTTGTGTGAATTTAACAGTTTTTCCCGGCCATCAGGATATTTGAATTGCATAATACACCGTTCGGAGAGAGAGAGAGAGAGAGAGAGATGGGGTTTTTGCTAAAAATAAGTTGTTTGCCGTAGAAGGTTGTTTTAAAGAGTGAACGGCAATGGGGAATATATTGATGGTTCGGATGGTTATGTTTGTGCCCGTTACATTCACTCTCGGAACTATGAAAATGCAAATAGATTTTCTGCGCAGTGCAGAGATGTTTCATTTTGATTAATTTTTCCTTTTTCGGGGATTTCACTTTGAAGACTTTGATTTAGGGAGAAAAAGATCTCCACCTTTCAAGTTCAACGAAATTGGAAATGAGTTTATAATTACACCTTCCCACTTACCATATATTTTGTCGTTGTTTGAAAGAGTAGTTTCTATGCACGACTTCATGTTTCTAGTTTTTCGTTCAAAAGTTTTTGCTCAGAGAAAGATACTGGCAAAACTTTTATTGAAGCAAATATGTTTGTTTCGAAAGGATTTACATTGGGACATGTAACAATACTTTCGATAATTACTAGAACTAGCGTGGGTTACATTGGATGCTGCAAAAGTAGTTCATTACACCCGAGTAAAAAAAAGGCTAACAAAAGCCTCCCTCAATCGAAATCAGACCTTTCACTGAGACCGCGAGGCAAATTTTGTTAGGCAATTTTCACTGAAAAGTCTGATTTTGGTCGATTGAGGCTTTTGTGATTTCCCATTTCAATTTTTGTCAAATTTCAAATTTGTGTTTTTGAGCAACAAGATTGGGTAAATTGGGATTATAGTCGACGAGAGTTTAGAGTTTGTATGTCCGAACCAGAGGAGAGATGTATGTAACTACACTTCTTGAAGAACCGTTACCGAAGCAATTTGCTCAAAAGCAGATGAGTCACTTTACGAGTATTATAAAATAATTTTCTATGCAGAAAATTTTACAAAAAAAAGAACTGCTCTGCAACATTGTATTTTTCGATCATTCCATTTAAACTTACTTTTACGGCGCTACAGCCACTTATGGGCCCTGACCTGATTGAGAATTCCGTTTCATCGTTGTCGGTCATTCGCGACACTCTGCCAACTCCTTACTCCCAGCCAGCGTCCGAAGATCTGATTCGACGCTATCTATCCATCTCATTTTTGGGCGTCCTCTTCCTCTTTGCCCATCTGGATCATTTCGGAATAAGATTGAGGGAGCTCTGCTATTATCCATGCGCGCTAGATGCCCCGTCCACCTCAACCGTTGAACTCCGGTTCGCCATAATCACGCTTCGAAATTGTATCGTCGCCGCCACCTTTCGCCTTTGCGCATTGCTCCAAATATGAAATTTGGTTCGTAGCACTTTACGCTCAAACTTTTGGAGCAACTGTTCATCGCTTTTCTTCACCGCCCATGACTCGCATCCATAGATCAGAACTGGACGTATGAGTGTTTTGTAAACTTTGAACTTCGTTCTCTTCGATATCAACTTCGATTTATCGACTCATCCCTTGTTAAAATTGCTTTAAACAGTTTTGGAAGTACTGTACGAAGTCTAAGAACCGTAAACCTGAGTGCTGATTCTTCAACAATCGCTAGCTACAAGCTCGATTCGTAGATTTTGGAGCTTTCGAATGAAAATACTTTGGCTCGGGCGTGTCGCCCTTCAACTTTCGCCTTTATTTTCCGACTGATTTTCCTTCTTTTTAATTTCCGTCTTTTCGGTGGACGTCATTTATTGACAGCCCCCTAAGACATTCTTCGATTTATAGCGGCGAAGCCATGATTTCGATTTTGTTGTCTACTAGAAGAATATTTTGGCCAAAAAAATGTCACTCAGTTTACGAAAAAATCCACCTAAATCAGATGAAATTTACTCCAGACATGAGCAAAAATCACCAAAACCCAAAATGGCGGCTACCTGTCCTTTTTTAAGGTTACCTCAAATGTCATCAGGTAATGAATCATTTCCCAGTAGTGCAGTGAGTAAAACAGTATTACCGCTTCACGGTTTTCATTAGCTTTCAAAGAAAACCGAAATCACAAAAAACCGGGCAAAAATTACTCGATTTATACATACAGAAAACACTAACGGCCAAGAACCAAGAGCTTTAACACGTGAGCCAGTGGCTCGACTTGTATGCAGAAAAATATTAGAGCACTGACTACCTTCACTCCAAGACATCTAACTAACGATCCACTGAACCGATTTCAACATTTTAGAAACGGTAGGCGTATTGCGATTATTTTCGGCAAGTTTGTTACTTCATTTGTTTGGGGTATTCCGTTTCGTTCGATTCGCGGTCTTTTACTTCATTGTTTGAACGTAAATTTTTGTATGTAAGGGAATGCTATACCGAGTTATTCGTTTGTTACGGTCATTGTGTCGACAACAAATGAATGTTCCGTTTCCGAAAGGTTTCACTGTGAATTTTTCCAAAATTGCAGTTTGTGACCACAGAAGGTTCAAATTCGACGTATTGAAAGCATATAGGACCTTCGTACTGGTCAAGAAATCTGTGTATTACAGAGGCACACTCCATACTGTAGAACACTACTTATTGCTAAAAATAATGTTTTACATCGATTAAATATAACTTCTCTTCAGTCTTGACCTCCTCAACTTAATGACTATGTAATAACCAACTTTCGCATAGAGCAAGACGCACTTTTTCCCACATGACCAATCCAATCTGACAAAAACCGATTATTAATCACCATTCAAAATTCATGTTCATGAAGATGTTCGCAAAAAAAAACGTATCTCATCCAATCTTCGCACATCGAAATAAAATCTCATAATTATTTCAAGAAGACGAAGCAACAAAAAAAAGCCTCATAAAACGTGAAAGAAAGTGATCGAAACATATCGAGAAACAACTTCATTTCATTTCATTTTCATGCATATTGTACGTAGTATATCACACGGGTTAGATACATCTCTCTCTCGGCTCGAACATTGAACACTTCCAACTTGATCCGATTGACGGGCAGGTGAAGTGAATAAAACGAATCGAGTTTTACCTTTAAAGTGCCAACCATTCTAAAGCAGTCACAAAAAAAAACAATTCACATCATGTGAATGTGTGCAACTTTTTTGCGATGATTATTACAAGCCGGCTTTGTGTATAGAGAGAGACTATCATAAAAAAGCCATTTTGAAACATTGAACTTGGAAAGTTTTGATGATTTTTACATTCATTTGATGCATAAAATAATCTCATTAATAAAATTGAATCGAATATAATGCAACCGACCGAATGGATGTGAGTGGTACAGTACAAGCACCTTTCAAAATCTATGAAATTAAGTCAGCCGAAGATGACTTTTTACTTCTAACGAAAATTTGCGCTCATAGATCAACACCATCACGTCGGTCGGGTTATTATAACATTCACCGCAGCGGCGGCGGTATTTGAAATTTCCTTTTGAATATATTTTGGCTATTTGAAAATTGAAAGTAAATAAAGATCCATATAGGGATTGGGATACAACAAAACCAAAAAAAATTTCCATTGAATGTTAATTGAAGTAGAAAATTATAATGTTGCTAATGCCGCAAGTCAAACTAAGTTTGTTTTTGTTTGGCAAAGGAAATTATGATATTGGTAAACTGACTCTCTTCTGTCTTCTATAATCGGGTTGCTTTCATACATCAATGTCATTGTGTGCTGTATTATACTGTCTTCTATGTACGTATCGAAGTTGAAGTTCAAAGTTTAGCAACGCTTGGCTTGTAGAAAATATATAGTTAGGGACCTCATCCCCCTACTCCTCTTCCTCGCTCTCCCTCTATATTGTGTCAAGTTTAGTCAAGTCAGAATTCCAATTAATTCCGAGATATTTAACGTATGTTTAGCTAAATGAATTGTTATGCTTGTTGTGACAGCAGACCAACATGGATATGTGTTTCGGAATTTATGGATTTGAAAATATTTTATGGCATTTTGACAATGGAAGAACTATGACAGAGCAAATGTGGTACATGTCAACTCGAAAATATCCGTGGCATAGGGAAAATATTTTTGATTTCAAGAGTTGAAATTTGAGTTGATATAGCAGCCGGAGGCCTGCAATTTTTTTTCTTCAAATCAATGTACCCAAGTAAATAGACCAAGGGCACAGGCGCATATTTCTCCAGCATGAGACTTATCCCAAACTGTTCCATTTGCCAACATTAAAAACATCTGCTCTACGTTTTTGGTTCTAGTGAGGGTAGTTCTGGTATACCCCTTGGCAATTTACGTAGAATGAATTCGATTGCAATGGTTGAGTGTGTCGGAAACTATTTTTCTCACACTGCAGACGGCTCAGATGTACACTAAAGCTCTTAAAGCTCAAATTATAAGGGTTCAGGTAGATCAATGGTAGAGCGCTGCACTCATAGCCTATGGTTCTCGGATTCGACTCGCGGTACAGACATTAAATCTACGATTTTTCCTAATCATGGGGATGATTATTAATTGGTCATGCTCGTTGAGCTTTATTGGCTGTAAGGTCTCACAATAAATCGGTAAAAATTCGTATTGACAAAAAATGATGGAAGAAGAAGAAGAAGAAAGATGAAAACATGCCCTAACTCCATCTATCGACAACTTATACCTATACCAACTTTCAAGTCGAAATGACTCCACAATGTAACTTAATTGACGGTGGTTCATATTCCACCTTAATCAGTAGGTCCACTTTCAGTAATAGAACAACTAACCTTAGTAAAAAAGGGTTGGCCCGATCTTCATGGTTAAACCAGAACTTGAACAGACCCTGAAATTTCTTCACGAGGTTCAGGACGAGTCCGAAAGTAAAATTCAAGTTCAGGCAAAATACGAGTCGAACAATTTCTGGTTCGGGGCAAGTTGAGTTTCCACCTGATATTTGAGTTTTAATTCGGGTGATGATACGTTTCGAGACAACCTGAACTGAAACATGTCAACCTAAAACCGATCAAATGTTTTTCGTGCTAGCCAATGGAAGAGATTGGCAGAGATTTCAAACCGGTCCCTTTTGAGGTCGAAAATGTGCATGGGCTCCCGATCTATAGTCTGGAATAATGAAACTCTCTTGAAAAACAAAAACTGTTGTGCTCTTCGAATTGAGCAATTGAAAATTAAATTTTCATAAGAAGTCGAAAAGGATTGAGTACTGATGCAGAGATTTAATCTCGGTATAATGCTTTGAATGGGGCTGGATTCGGATATTTTTAAATTATTTATTTAAGTCTATCCACCCTATCGAACAAGTAGTTTTTCCACTGATAAATCAATCAACGCGTACACCACGAGCCTAAATAACACGCTGTGCAAATTAATTGTATTTTATGAATTCATGTACGACTGCAGTTTATGCCTACCATATCAAGAAAGGCAGCACCGCAACACAACAGTGCTCGTTTTTCCCGAATGTTTAACGCAATGAAATAATTCTTTTTTCGAATATGCCAACCATAAACCACTTGTTCACATTTCATTACTGAAATGCTCAGCATATTCTGCTCCTTTTTTTCGTTTGTGTGTTCCAGTGTATAACGAGGATTTCGTAAATTGTAAATGCGGTTTGAGTGTGGCTTAACAACAAAACGGAGTAAATCTTTTCAACCTTTATTGTGTTTATAGTTCATATAGTTCTCCACATTATCTTCTCATATTTTCTTGAATTCACTATTTAAACACTCGATTCGACGACCTTAAACATTTTCCATATTACATGTACAATACCCAGCAACCGCAGTTTACAATTACATAACAGTTTGCTTCAATCGTATTCGAGCATATTAAATTGCGCACGTTTTTGTCATTAACGAAGTTCTCCACTCAGAATTTATACACTTTTTCCAGGCTTACCCAAAATTTAATAAAACATCTGAAACGTTTGAACACACCAGAATGGAACGCTGAATACCGAATATTGTGTGTGCGGCTATGCATATTAAAGGAGGATCGGCAGTAATAAGAAAATGTTTAATAGGTCAAACTTGAGCATTTAGTTGAACAAGTAGTTGAATAAAACTTCCCAGGTAGAATAAAACCACTCAAATGTTTGTGTTTGTGTTGGGTTTTCCGATGAATTTTTTTTTGGTTGTTGTTTCGTTTACTCTGTTCTCTATGGAAAGTTTGGTTGCCGGCAACAACCAAATATAAATTCGAAATTTATGACATTGAAATGTCCGTAGTTAAAATTGGATGAAACGAAAAGGAAGGACAGTGTGTGGATAGTCACGACTCACGACAGTTTTGATTATAAATTGAATATCGAACTCAAGTTGAATTCTCTGCGTTTCCAGTTCTTTGTTTTATGATATTGTCTCTCCAACCAGCAACAAATTGGGTGCATGTCGCCAGCCCCTCGGCTCTATTGCAATTAACTGCAATAATTAGCCCTGAATTATTGCTGCCGAGTGATTACCACCTCGACAATTAGCGCTGCTATGATAGCTTATTTTTGTATGGACATTTAATTCACATTTTGTCTCCAAGAAACTTCAAGCACTAATTAGTGCTCAATGAGTCCTGAAAATTTTTTGAATGTGTGGTCCATTCATCGAAAACAGTGGTTGGCATAGCGCTCTGTCAGCCTCGAATCCGAATGTAGGCCTCATCGATTTCTTTCCATTCCGAAAGATCCCTTGCAATATTTAAATGCAGGAAGGGGACATGTGCAATTAGCGAATTATAAGAAAAATGAAAATCTGAATTTCCCAAACACTGTCCATTCAAAACCGATGCTACGATTGACTTCTGCAGTTTGCTTGGCCATACCCAATTTCATATCGACTCATAAATCTATTTTTAGTGTCGATTTCCAGCACTAATCGAGTACTAATTAGTGCAACACGTTTTAACGCTAGTTAATGTCGATTGAAGAAGGGGACAAAAACCAAGAACCAAAAATTTTGAGTGAATTTTCTAGTAGTGCTCAGCACTAATTGGGCACTAATTATTGCAGCAAACGTTGCACCAGTAAAGTGCTGGTAAAAATCATTCCATTCAAAAGTACCGAAAATTCGAAATTTTGAATAGTTTCATACTGGTGTGGCCGATGTCAATCGTCATCACTAATTGGGAACTAACTAGAGCTTCAAGTTTCTTGTAGACAGATATGAACGAAGTTCTTACAAAAATGATGGAAAGCGAGAGATTCATTTTTCAAATACTTAGTGCTCGGCTACTGGAGCGGCACTAATTTTGGTAGTGGTATCATTCGATAGAATTAGTTCAGCCCCAATTAGTGCATTCAATCGTAACACAGCACCTTAGAGTCAGGGTGCTGGCGACATGCACCTCAGCGAATCAACAAAATATCAAAGCGCCCGTTTCAATGATCAATATTCCGTATTACAATAATAATGTACTTGGTACACTCACATACTTCGAACCTTCATTCTACCAGCATCATTTTGCATTTATTCCAATTTTGGTGTCACCCGAAGCATAACGTAATGTGTTGTAAGACTAATTATTATTGACATATGTAAATTAATAATACCGAAAGTCTCTCGACAGCGAGTTCACATTCGAATCTGTACGTTCGTCTAATAATTCTCGATTTAATGTGAACCAAACGATCTCTCCTTGATTATTATTTTAGCATGTCATCTAAATATAAACGTGTAGGTAGGTACTTTGAGTAGAAAGGTTCAACAGACGGATAATAATTTCAATTTCAATTTTCTTAGCATCGATAACACCCTCTCTGCGCTCTGCTCTTCTCGCATAATAAATAGTTGTCTATCCCACAGTCATTATATGCCGAGCAGAGATTCCAGATGGTTTAAGCAGCAGAATTACCACTCCAAATAAGTAGCTTTTCAACTGATTGCATAATTTTCAATAAAATTGCTCAATATAATTGAAATCTTTTTATCAATATTCGCCTGTCTTCGATGTGTATGTATTTTTATGCAATCAGTTCGTGATGGCGCCGATAGCATTTATATAACACAAAAATACTAATTGTTGCAAAGCTTTATTTATAAATAATCGAAATGCAGAACCACTCCATATTGCGGTAGACTTGTTGTTCGTACGTACCTTGGCCTAACCGAACATTATAATTTTATATTTATAGAAATAAAAACAACAACAACAACTCCCAGCCAGACGTTATTCAAATATATATATAGAGATACCTCTCTATACAGCACAACAACGTTTTTAAGTACATGAACTGAACTATCTATCATTAAGTAATCACATCTTTTGCTGCACCGCAAAAGATATTAAAAAAAAAACCACGACAAAGCTAACAAAACAGACGAGGGAAAAAAATTGAATAGAAAAAACATTCAGCTTGGAAAGATATTGTAGCTGGTTGGTGGTGGAGGAACACGACGTTTAGGAACGAGAGAAAAAACATAAGGGAGACCCGTACGAGTAATGAATGACATTCTGGTTGACCATTAAAGGCATACATCTTAAACTGCTCTGCAACATTACATCTTAAAGCCATTCCATTTAAACTCGTCCCTCGTAGCCGCCACTTTCGTAGGTCACTGAAAACAGTGTTGCCGCTTTATGGTCATTAAATACATTTCAAACCAAAAAAAATCGAATGAAATCTATTCAAAACACAGGCAAAAAATACTAAAATCCAAAATGACAGCTGGCGGCCATTATATTGGGTCACTGAAAACAGTATCACCTCTCTATGGTCGTTATTACTCTTTCGAACAAAGAAAAATCATGAAAATCGGGCGACATTTACTCGAGATATAGAAAAAAACTATAATTTCACTGTTCGGAAGAGTAGCTCAACTAGGGATCACTCTTTGGGCTCTAACTTCCAAGCCCAAAATCCGATTTTTTACTCTAATTTCACTGTACGGCCGAGTAGCCTAAAATCCATCCGATTTTCCACTTCTATTTCACCGTACGGCCGAGTAGCTCAACTAGGGCTCACTCTATGGGTTCTAACTTCCGAGATCAAAATCTGATTTTCCCTGGATTGGTGTAGTCCCTCACCTTTCATTTGCACCATCTGTGAGCTTTGTGCGAGCGATATCGTCGGTAATATATGCGAGGAACCTCAACTCAACTTCAGAAATATCACTATTTCGACCATATCTCTAGATCGGCTCGGACTACTTTGCTCATCTTCGAACTTAAAATAGTATTTGTGTATACAAATCAAGGAAAAGACGTCTCATCAATATTGGATTCGTTTACTCAAGTTATCTCACGGGCAGATATTTTTTCATTGTTGATTTGGCATCTAGAGGTGACCAAGACCACAGAATGTTTGCCCTTACTCCCGGATTCGAAATCAATGTGTTTCAAATGTAAGAGTTGAAGCATAAGACCCTCGTACTTCGTGCGGGTCTCAATATGTGTGCATGCCATAGTCGAGATTATTCAATGAAATTGGTCCAATTTAATATGCAAATTCGTGCTCAGTATTCTGGTTTAATTTCAAAAATCGTGCTGCGCGTATAATTGCAAAACACACTTTTTGTTTATAAAAAGATGAGGAATTTTTATGGGTTTTCTATGGGTACACCAATCAGTGAGAAGGTATATAAGGCCTTTGCTGAGATACTCATACATGCGAGCCTCTATCATCTACCTACTTATGGATACGATGTTCTATTGGCATTTATCTTTCATTATGCTTTGATTTATTTCTTATTATTTAAAGAGATTAATGTATGCAATGCAAACTATTAAAAATATTTAAAAAGAAGAAAAACCTCCATCGCACTCGAAAGAAAAAACACCTAGAAAATTACCATTATGTTAATGACGAAATCTGTTTCTTTTAGCCATTTTTCATTCAACATACCATACCATATCATACACAATACACATCTCAATGATCAATGAACTGAGGTGAACACATTAGCGTGTTGTACTTTTATGGTCTCAGTTCTTTTTGGTTTTGTTTTGGCTCTTTTATTGTTAGCAAGGCCAAAAGTTTTATGTGTTGTTATGGTTTCACTGGCTATTATACTTGTGTAATAAATTTTTAGAGAAGTGCAATTTTGCGAAATAATCACAAAATTTAACTGATCACCATTTCGTTACGTTGTATACTGCCTGCCTTTACTGTTCAATTTTTGTTGCGCAATCGCAAAACTAAAGTGTTTACGTTTATCATCCTTGGGCTTCCATGTTTTCATGGTTCCACTATGGCCAACAGAATGACAAAAAACACGAGATGTGTCAGTTTGGTTTGATGCATTAAATGTGTTTCAAAACAAATGAAGTAAACGATTTTATGTCAAACTTCAAGGGAAACATTCAACAAATGAAGTAAAAGTCTTTACAAAAGAAGTTGAAGGACTAAACAGAACGGTAATACATCAAGAGAAAAATGAGCAACGGCCCATATCCAATTTATGATGAGCTGAAATTTAAAGCCTGAAAATGTCCTGTCAGTGTGTATATTGCTTGTAGAATCAGTAACGTTGGATGGATTGTATGTGTCTGTTCTTCTTTTTCTACCAGAAAATCGAAAATCAAGAGCTCGAGCGATTCTTGTCAATCAATTAGAAAAATCGGATCTAGCTGGGCTGTTCTGCTTAACCTTTTCAAATCCCGCTGTTGTTTCTGCTCACAGTCTGCTGTGTTAATTTATTCAGCATTGTGTGATGAACAATCTGGTACTTCATTTCTTGTAACAAATATTTTCCTTAAATAGTCAGTCTTCAGTTATCCTCGGAATAAGTGAATCACTATGAAAGAGGAGTCTTCCTTCAAGCTTTACATTACCGTTGAACGATTGAACATCCAGCCTAAATGTGACTAGATGTAAATGTTGTAAGGTTTGAAATTAAAAAAACCAGTAACGAGAAAAAATGCATTCCCGAGTAAAATTGGTTCAGTTTAATGTTAAGGCTGTCGAATTAGCGAATAAGCAAATTCTGTAACTGCATTTGAGTACGAATTCGTGGAAAAGCGAATTAAATTGCAGTGCTTACAAGCACAATCCACAATTTTTACTTCGTAATTTCATTTTACTAACTTCAAAGGGAATTTCGTTTTTAAATAAATTAAAAATTCCGGCGAAATTTGTGGCAAAATGTGAGCATCGATTTCACGTGCATTTGCACAGAATATGAAAAACTAATTTTCGTATAATTTCACTGTTTACGGAGTTTGAAGACTTATTTTCCATGAGCGACCAATAGGTACCACAAATTATAAACAGCATTTTCAATAACTTTCGGTTATATTGTGCGATGAAATATTATTTGAATTCTCAGATTTATTGCATGGAATGTTGAAAATGAGAAAAGTTATCCAATTCGTCATGACGGTACACTTTTTAATCAATTCAGGAGAATGTTGATTGAGGTTGCTCCTCAGCGGTAACTATAAATTGTTGCGGTGCATTTGTTCATCCGTAAAATATGGATTGTTTTTGATTCGAAAGTTCCTTAGTAAAATGGCACAACAATAAGTCGAAATAGAACGTGAATCTCGACAGTGGAGTTTGAGTTTATTTGTATGAATGCTGTACCGTGCTGTCCTTTCCAACCACCATCACTAATTAGTGCTGTCTTAAAACAGAAATGTTCGGAATCTCCACTTTGAAGTTGTTTACAGTTTTTCGTAGAAAACATTTTTGAATTTTGGTTAAAAGTTTTCTTTTGATAATATCTAGGTACAGTGGACTTCATTGAAATTTGTACACGAATTCGTTTCCGCTCAATCCCAGCGGGTTCGTCTACAAAAACAAAATTGTCCGAACGTCTTTCTACAAGTGGAACAGTTACATGTACGCGTGCTGAGCAGTTTTACTTGTATACCAGCTGGAATTCATCTGAAGGAATACTATTTAGATTGCCAGCAGAATCAAAATTGACTTTTCTTTCATACAACTGCAAACTCGATACGGTTTCCGCCTTCTTTTTGACAATCACAAGACAGTCTTAGCGTCGGTACTAAACTCGATACTGTTTTCGCCTTCCATTTGACACCTATCCGACATTTTTAGTTTCGATACTCGATACGGTTTTAGTACTCAATTCGACACTCGACTTCTTAATTTCGATGCTAAACTCGATACGGCTTTAGCACTCTATTTGTCACCCTACATTCTAAGCTGCGGTACTACACTCGGTAAGGTTTGAGCTTTCTATTTGACACCCATATCTCCTAGCTCCAGTGCTAATCTCGATACGTGTTTCATCCTCGTATTCGACACATGATACTTAGCTTTGGTGCTCAACTTCATTCAGTTTTAGCACTCTATTTAACATCGTTAACTTCGGTGCTAAACTCGATTCGGTTTTAGAACACTAATTGACACCCGATATTCTTAGCTTTGATGCTAAGTTCGACACGGCTTTAGCCCACGGTTTATCACTCGACTTCTTAGCTTCGGTGCTTCAATACGGTTGTCTATTTGACACACGAGATTCTTGTCTTCAGTGCCAATCTCGATACCAATTTAACCATTCAATGTGTCACTTGATACTATTAACCTCGATGCTAGACAGAGCATTGAATGAAGTGAATTCAAAAACGAATTTGAATGAATTCCACTGTACAAACGACAGGTATGGGAACATTTTTAAGTTAGAGAATTGGAATTATTTAACATTCTACCCCATTATATACTTATAACCGTGACAATTTTCAAACTTCAAACCGTGCATTGAAAATCAAGCACAATCATTTCAAAGGTATACTTGTCTGTCTCTGCGTACCTAAATCATGTTTTGTTCAGTCAATCCTCAGCAAACTTAAAAATTGTGTGGTTTTCGTACCGAAAACTTTTTCCCATCTGCTTTTACAAACGTATACATATCTTACGTAGATTAAATGTTCCGGAAAATTACCTTGGATTCATTGCTGTGATGTATTTCATTTTAAAGTGGTCGTTTAACCACTTGCACAACATAAATATTATTTGAAATCTACGCGGTTAAT
>JANTFA010133481.1:0-13299 GCA_026413405.1 Phytosciara flavipes
TGCCATACACGAGTCTCTTCGGATTGGTGGGTGTGTGCGTGGCCTTGTCTGAAACGCACGAATACAAAATATTAAATGAATGTTTTTATGATTATTGATGAAGGAATAGGTTGGCGGACGTTCGGGTGTTTGCGTCGAAAGTGGGGGAAAATTTTAAAAAAATTCGGGCCATTTGCATGAAGAGTTAGATGCGAACGAACCGACAGTACATTCTAGCAATTTCGCAAGCTGTAGCCCAAACGACGAGATGTGAGACAGGGTGACACCATCTCACCGCAGCTACTCATATAAATTCTGGAGTGTTTTCAAGAAATTAGACTGAAGATAAATGAACATAAATGGAGAATATCTGAGTCATCTTTGCTTTGATGACATCATCCATATAGCAGGTCATGTTAGAACAGTTAAATGAGCAGATGGACTTATGTTAATCCCATGGAAAAAGGAAAGTCTTTGGTTTGGGACTTCACTTGCGCTGACACGCTGTGCCAATCGTACGTCAGATCGTCGAGTCGAACTGCTGGATTAGCCGTCAAGAAGAGAGAAAACGACAAAAGGCAGAAGTATGCATTACTAGAGAACCATTTCGTTTTCTGACCGGTTGCCATAGAAACATTCGGATCATGGGGTGAAGATGGTAGGATACTGATTTACGAGATCGGGAAAATCTTGAAGAAGTCTCAGGCGAAACAAGGTCAAAAATTTATTTCCTTCAACGCATGAGCATCGCCAATCAACGTGGCAATGCCGCCTCAATTCTTGGAAATATATCAGATAGCACTGAGAAGTTGGAAGAAATTTATTATGTCATTTGGTCCCGGTCAGATCTTGCAAATTTGAATTTTTTTTCTTTCAGCCAAACTGCAGCAGTCAAGCGAAGAATCGGTCTCGGAAGGGCAGCGTTTGGGAAACCCACACGTTTTTTCAAAAGCAATATCACTATTGGTGTGAAACGTGAATTGTGAGACGCATGTGTCCTTTCAGTGGTAAAGTATGGAGCAGAAACGTTTCAACCTTTGTTAAGCCATTCAATGAAGTATGCTTGGAATTACGCTCAGACAGAATGACAAATCAATGGATTCGAGAGCAAGCAAAAGTCATTGATGCCATGGAAAGTACACATTGCATGGAGGATATATGGTCAACGGACTGAAACAATCATTAACTGGAGACCACCTTACCCAAGACCTAGATTGGTGGACGAATGAAACCATGAAATTTCTAAACAAATTTAGAAAAGAACTGGCAATAAGAGCCATGGATCGTTCGAAATGAAAAAAAAAATTGGGAAGGCCTAATACAGCACTGCCCGAACGAAGTGAGGGTGACAACCAACGTTTCATGTCGAATGACACTTTTGGGTGCGGGAAAATTTTTTCACACTCATTTTTGGATGAAATAAAATTGGTTCAAACGATGCTGCACTCCATGTGCCGTACTTATCGAACTGACTCACTAAATTGCATAATACTACAAAACCAAAACTAAAAAAAATCGATTTTCAAATCACTCCTCAATAGCCAATACGATAAGCAATGCTGAACAAAATGCCACCCATATTTCAACTTGTTGATTTTTCCGATCGATGGATTACATTCATTGTAAGCCATTGTGTTGTATAGATTACGAACATTCTATTCGAAAAGAAAGCTGCAAAACCTTTCTTAGATTATTGTGTATGATACAGCACCGACTGTATAGACGATAAAAGGATTGTATTACCGGCGACTGACAGAGTAGAATCTATTTCGTCCTTTAAATTCGCATTGTCCAATCGATACAAAGGACGATTATTTTCAAGCTTATTATCATTGTATGATGTTAGCTTACTAAACTTTCGGTATCGGAAAGCAATGAGTCGTCAATAAATCCATCGTCCTGAATAAAGACGAGATCCAATTGAACAAGATAACGATTTCTAATAAAATGTCATAATCTCTGGAGGATTTTGAAGCGAAGAGAATTAGAGTGAATTTTATGATTGGTGAAACTGGTGGATTTGTGAGACTAGCTGGACAGAGGACTCTTGGTACTATAGGCCAGATGGATGTTTTTGCCAATGTTATGCAATCAATTTCGATATCGTGTTCATGGTATGCTTATAAAATGTTCTGCAGATGCATCGTTCAATTTTAATGTTTGTGTTCAGGTGCAGATAATACTCTGGGGTAGAGCGCCAATATTTTAAGCTAAAAATCAAATCCAAACTTACTTGTCAATGAATTGAGTTAGCCGAACATATGCAATACATGCGGCATCATCACCCAGCAAATGAACATGTGGATTTAGTATGGTCGTATTGATGGCCTTGCAGTTTTTACCGAGCACTGTAACAGAATATTTAGTTTTGCATTCAAAAATATTGTAGAAAGAACGAACCATTTTCGAAGTAAAATTTATGGAAATCCATTCCTTCAACCAAATTGCCGAGTGCTTCCGGTTCGAAGGCAGTTAGATGTGGATCACATATTTTGCTAAAAAAAAACAGTTGACAATAAAATTGGTTAAATTTACGTTTTTATTTCGTTAAATCTGATTTATTATCTTTGATTATTCACTTACGTGTATGCATCAAAATCACCGTTATTTATGGCCTCAATCAATTGCTCAGTCATTTTAATGATCTCCTGCCGACGAGCTGAAGAATTATACATAATACAAAGGTTATAAGAAGTTCCTTGGAAACATCGTTTGTACATTAGATAAAATTCATCAAATCATTGTGTTAGTATGACACGTAAATTGAACGTAACTTTCTTCGAACAACGTTGAGAAAGTATACGCAAAATAAGAGCTCTGACAAACGCAATAAAATCTACATAAAATCACGCTTTACCTCGGCTCTTACAGTAAAAGGATTAAAAGACTTTTGAATCGGTAAGTCATGTACCCAAGTAATTAGATTGTTGAAGTTTTGAAAATACTTATATTGAGCTTGCAGAGCACTTCAGTTTAACTGAAACGGTTCGTTCGGAAAATGTACTAAAATTTTGAAACGAAATATGTTTTCGTTATGTCAGTTTCATACCAAATGTAGAGCTACAAACTAAACGCTAAGAACTCTAAACACTAAAGAACTCTACCATATAAAACTATATCTCAGTCTACCATTTACAGTTAGACAAAAAAAATAATTAAAATTTGTACAACAGCAAAAGTTATTTAAAATTTGCGCCAATTTTTTATGTTCAAAACTATTTCAAAAAAAATTCCAACTGTACAACTGAACGGTCGATCAATAGTAGTTTACGCTGAATGCTGCGAAAGTAATTTATTTAATGATTCATTTTGTGATAAAAGCAAACTTACAAAAGTTTTTTTTAACTCACAAGCTCCGAAACCTCTCTTTCGGCAAGTGTAGAGTTTGCATATCCGAGCCGAAGGCGAGGTATTTCATACCCTTGTCGAAAAACGGTTACCGGAGGAAGTTGCTCAAAAACACACAAGTCAGTTAGCTTTTGCCATAAAATGGTTTCCGAATGAAAACAGTGCGTAGCAGCGTCCAATGTAGTCTGATTTACTGTCTGCGAACGTTGACTTTCACTCGAAAATTCGCAGTGGACATATTGCTATATAATGTTCAACTTTCGCATGGAGCAGTCAGCAAATTTGCTGAACAAGATAATAGGACCAGTAAAATAAAATCTCGCTTCAGAATGTAGAAAACCTTGCCTTACGTAACTGTTTCCAAATGTTAGTTTTGAGTCGTGGCACTACGAAGCTCACCTTCAGCCAAAAAAAAACAATTTGGAGGCAGAGACGGTATTTTCTGCTGGACACCGAAAATCCATTGTTACGACGAGATAAGAATCTAATGAAAATAATGTTTTACTGCCTGTCCCATGCGAAAGCTGAACATTACATATACATTTGCCGCCTGCGAAAAGGATCCATTACTCGATGGAACATTTTCGGTTCATTTCTCATGAATTTTCGTGTGAAATTGAACTCTCGCATGTGGCAGGCAATACCTAACCGACTCGGCCACTGTTACACTTGGAAGTGTGAAGTGTGTATTTAAGCTGTTTACTAACCATCGGCAGACCTTACACTTGTCGAAAAGACAACTAACGAAGCTAGTTGCTTAAAAACGCAGCTCTAAGTTTGCTTCTGTCACAAAACGGTTCTTTCATGTAATGAATCGCTTTCGCAGCATCCAGTGTAAACTACTATTCTTATACATTCGCCAAGGAAATTTTGTCGGTTGAACGTATGTGAGCCTACTAAGGAAATATTTTCTTCAATATTGTAGACGAACAACAAAAACTTTAACTGTTATTCGCATTAGAAATTTTATGATGGAACTACCGTACAATGACGGCGAAAAATTATTGACTAGTAATCATTGCAATCAGTGAAAACTTTTTATTGCGTTTCTCGGACGTGGTTGGAATGAAATTAGACTAGTCGATCAATTCAAAAGTTCGAAATAGAATATTTCAAAAGAATATTCGTGTGATATATATTCACGGATATCTGTAGCAGACATATGTTGTAGCCGACTACAACTTGCCCATAATATCGGTTATTGTTCGTGTAAACTTTTCACCCACATGACCCAAATTCAGAAATTACTCTGATTTTTCCAATCGCTTCCTATCCATTTATCTTGTTCCCCAATCTCTACATGTACCGTCTTTGAATAATTTATTCGAAACAATTTATCACAAACGAGTTCGTGACATAATTTCGACGTGCCGAGAACCGAAGAATTTTCTGAACATTGTCCCATTACAATATTGTAGAGATTTATAGCCATAAAATTCGTGATTCGGACAACAGAATCAATTATTATTCAATTACGTGTACGGAAAGAGCAATAGAATCTCCGTAATTACCGAAATTAATTTTCCTTTGATAAATGTTAGTTTTCTTGTTTTTCATAAGGGGAGATGTGTTATGACGATGTCCTATTTTGGACTGATCCTGTGATTTCGCGCTGAATATTTAAAAAAAAAATTGTCTCATCAACAACTAGCTCATCCAGCTGAACAGCTTGATCTGATCGAGATGATGGGTGGGTTGTATAATCGACAGACTACTCTATAACTTCATTAGCAATTCGTGTGTATAAGTTAAATTTTGCTGTCTTAAAAAGAATTTTGTAAATTAAAATTTTGCTTATTGTCTCAAGCCGACGAAACGAAAAGGCGTAACACAATAAAAATAAGATGCAAGGAAATCGTTTCATTTTTTGTAGTTGCATTGAATTAAAAGATACATGCGGAATTATCAGTTAATTATAAACAAAATGAAACAAAAGAAAACTTTGTCTTCTGTGAGAAGATAAAAAGTTTGGATTCGATATAAACACTGGACAAATTTAAAATACAAATTCAGTGAATCGGATCGAGCTTTTATTTATGTCAAAATATATGTTTATAGAAATGGGGGCGTGGTGGTATACTTGTTTTATGGCTAAATATTGAATCTGAATTGCATATACATACCTGAGCATTGAGAATTGGTTGAAAGCTGATGGCATGCTTTTGCTGGACACACAATCCTTATGTCTATACAAGTTAATTGTTAAATTTTTATTTTCGTTCTAGTTCATCGTTATAAATTTAATGTAAAAATTAATAGAAAATAAAGAAAGAAAATCGAAAAGAAGAAGTCAATGGACAATTGAAGTTTTAACCATTTCGACGCATCCATCACCAAGAAGTCAATCCACCTCACAAAATGCGCAGATTTTTCAAATCAAATTATTTTGTTTATGTAACAGTCGCAGAAGGATATCTTTCAACAAAATACAATCCTCTTTAGTCATTCCATACACGTTACCAATGTTTTTTAGATTTATCGTTACCGATGTTAAAATATTTACGTTATGTATGAGAGCTTGTGTATCGCATGTGGGCTGAAGAATATCAGATCAATTGGATTGCATTCTTTGAATATTTCAGGGAAAAGAAAATTTTCCGGTCTAACTCTCTACTATGAATTGGCCTTTTGCTAAAGTAAGCGAATTTTCAGTCTCTCAATTTGTAAGATTATTTTTTTGCTGAACTGCAAAATGATATGTCAGATCTCGTAGCATAACATACTGTGAGATGTACAACAGACCCATCATACTTTCCAGTCTCACCCACTTTATTCTAATCCCAGCCGTGATGAGTAAAACTATCGGTGAGGTCCTTTGTAGCAAGGACTATATGGGTACATCAACATTTTTGATGAAAACAAATCTTAGAATGACGTCTAACGAAAACAGGCACACCATTTTGTAATTTGCTTGTTGGTGGCGGTTTCGTAGTTTATACGAACTTAAACAAAATTCAGTGCATTTTGGAAGCAGTAGAATAATTTCCTGCATAAAATAATGTTTTACGTCGAATGAAAATAACTTCAATCATCCATTAACCCTGTTATTTCTGTCTTACAGTCAAAACACTTGAGGTAATAGACGTTTCTGCTCTTTGATCTTTCAGAAACGGCAGACGTATTGCTATTAAATCCGGCAAATCTATTGCTTTGTTTGTTTAAGGTTTTCCATTTTGAACGAATCGAGATCTTGTACTTCGTTTGTTCATCGTTGTCGATAACAGATGACTACAACCGTTTCTGAAAGGTTATTACAACCTACACTTTCTCAGAGCCACGAATTATGACAGTTAAAATGACATTTTTCATCTAAGACTTCGAAGTCACGTAAGAATGACGTCCCGTTATTTCAGTGCTGTCAGTAAACTAAAATCATCAAGAACTCAACAAATGTGAGTTTTTTAAACTCAAATATGTGCTCTACCACCTAATTAAAGGTCTATTTAGGGTATACAACCCACATTTGACTTTATAAAATAATTTCCGAGCTATCGATGATTTTAATTCACTGGCAGCACTGAAAAAGGTGGACATTTTTCTTACATGACCCTCTATAGAGGCTAGAGTGTTACTTCAAAATGCGCTTCATCAAAAACAAACTTGAAATTTAACATTGGAATTTTCGTATAATGCGTGTTATCCTACATTTTGACATCGAGTGATCCCGTTTTACGATAATGATTTTCGTGTATATTTTGAGTTCGTTCACTTTGAGATAAGTCAACGACTTTCAGATATAAACCAAAATCAAGATCAAGAAAATGGATCACTGTAGTTATGCACTCAACTCTAGTCCTTCACATTCTAGCCTACTTCTAGTCCTCCGTCTGTGGCAATAAATGTCAGCTGAACAATGTCCGCAAAACCATAGCTGTCAAAATATGTGTGAGTATAAAGAAAGTCAGAAAATGTGCCAATGCCTCAAATTTTCTGACTGACAATTGATTTGAATGAATTTCAAATCAATTTTCTTAAACTTAACTGTTTCACTTAAACCTTGGGATAAAAGCAAAACAATGAAAACAAAAGAAAATATTGAAGGAAATCGGTAATTGAAATAAATAAAATGAAAACAAAATACGGAAAACGAAAGAACAAAAATTTGGTTACTATCGTGTTGTTACAGCACATCGGTAGCTGGTAAAAGCTATTGTATTTCAGATAACGTAGACATGATATGGAAAAGTTAATTAGAACTTTTTCTTCTCCTTTCTTTCTCTATCTCTTTCTCTACATATAGAAAATGATATAGAAATGAAAAGTACAATGAATAATGAGGAAACCTATTAAATTTCAAAAAACTTTTCGCATAAATAATTCAACGTTAAATTGAATATTTTCATTTAAAAAGTAGAGCAGCAAAAAAAACCCTTCAAAGAGTTACGAAATAAAGTTAAAATTTTCTATCTTTGTATAGCCTTGTCGTGTGCACAACTGCAAAATGTACAAGACACACACATTTTATATAGAGAAACCTTTCCCGATTATTATTAGCCGAAGTTTAAATACTGGGTAAACTGGGTTTCGGATAACACTTTCATTGTAAAATGTGTGTATAACACGGAGAAAAGCTAAATAAAATTACACGATTGAAAGATAATAATTAATTTGTTCGCGAAGTTGTGCAAAGTAATTGGTACCAGTACCAGAGTATATGGCAGATTCCGATGAACTGTACAAATTACAGCCAACGTCAGCCGAATTTCGTCAGAAGTTTGCTCCAGCGGATTTTCAGCCTGGTCCTCTCATACAAAAAAAAAGGTTTTTATCCTTGTTCACATGGCTTCAAAGACAATCATGTATTGTTAATAGCAATCCATCGTAACATTCCTTGATGGGTCAGAGGCTACATCATTATTTACTAGTTTCGCTGACTGTGGTTCTCCTTTTCCAGATCATTTCATTACAGAAAGTTCTCACTGTGCCTGTGCCAGCTGCCCGACAAACCTAAGTTATATCGATGTTGTGGGCCATCTATGTACATAGGAGTGAATCTAGTTGGAGTATAATGCCAGCGTTCCCCAACAATATATTTGCCGGCAGGAAGTGTGAAAACTTTTTCCACCAACTACCACACACTCGAACCAATTCAATCAGCTGTCAAAGGTCGATCTTTTCCATCTGTCAAAGTGACATTTGAAATGTCAAACGAATTTTTTTAATGAATCAACCAAAGAATTGTTATTTCTCTTCTCGTCAATTCTATTGTGACAAATTTTTAATTAATTTAAAAAGAAATTTCGTTTGACATTTTAAACATAACTGTGACAGATTGAAAAGACTGACTTTTGATTCCAACTTTCTCTTTTGTATACACGACTGACAATCGGTTTTTTTTCTGCCACAGTTGATAATCGAATCCTCGCACTGGCAACTGCAATCGTTTAGTGAAAAACAGACGAGTTAGCTACTACGCGGTTGGGTTGTTATGCCATGTACCAGTACACAGCCGGCTGTGTATGTATGAGTGGATCAGCTGAATATCAGCTAGAGCAAAATTTCTGATGAAATTCGATTGACGTTGGCTGTACTTCAAGGAATTTTAAAAAGTCAACAGAATTTCACAAGAATTCTTTTGTGGTTCTGCAAAATTCCAATGAATGAATCGTAAACCTGTGTGACATTTTTTTGGCCAAGGCATTCTTCAAATCGATTTTTTACCACGAAGCCATGATGGCACAGTTATGGCCAAACGAAGAAAACTGTATTAGACATCAAGATCTACATTTTGCTTAGTTGCGCCAAAAAGATGCCATCGAGGTAAAAAATCGATTTGAAGAACGTTTTGGCCAAAAAAAAGTCACAGATTTAAGTTTTTTTTTTTGTGAAATTCTACCAAATCATTGTGGACAACTAGCTCATGGAATCGGCCATATATCAAAAACAAATTCCTCATTCCATTCGTCAAAGAGGGTAAACTTTTCCATATCACATCCCCAAAATCATTAATACATTCGACTGACTGTGTATTCATGAAAAAGCTTTTCTAAGTTACGTATCATTTTGTCTGTTTCTTTTTGTTGTATAAAAATATGACATAGATGTTAGCAATTGTATTTTAAAATTTCATTTTTATATTTATATACTGACAGTGATATTTATTATATTTATAATGCATAATATAATATTGTGTGTGGGTGGGTGGTTGGGTTGGGTATTATATTATAGTAGATATGGTGAAAAACGTGAATATGTCGAAGGCGATTATATGGAAAAAGCTATTTTTACATGAAGATATTAAATTTGAAATATTTTGAAATGTAATCTCTGTGGTGTTTCGAGAATCGAGTGAATATAAAAAAAAAATATTTTATTTTTTCTGCATAAATTTTAGCGTGGAGCCATACAATTTCACATGCAGACGATGGATTACATTATCAAAAATTTGATTAGTAAATAAAATTGTAAACGAAGCGTATAAAGGCAAAATCAATGATTTGACTTAATTGAGAGTTTTACTCGTTTTGTATCGTCAAAACATAAATAAAGAGAGGTTGACATTTCGATTCAAAATTAGCTTAAAAAAATGTTTCGGGTTTGAATTCACAACCCTCTTCCACATAAAATGTATTAGCCTCAAAGTGCTTGATTTATTAAATGCCGAGCACAATGTGAACGTTTTCTTTGTAACTGATAGATCTAGTACTTCAAAGTCTAAGAAACGTGTTGGTGTGAGTTGAAGTTGTGGATTTTAACGCTTCGACGTAAGATAAATGGATCAGCTTCTTACGTACGAGGTCCGAGGGTCTATAATGCTTTCACTCTAGACTTGTGTAACATGTAGATTTCGGATCCCTGAGTAAGGACGAACTTTCTGGGGTTGCCCCTATATGCCAAATCAGCAAAGAAATAAATGTTCGTCGGTCTGTCATCGCAATAAGTTGAGCGAATAGATTTTTTTCTTGAAAGGTAGTCGAATGTTGGAAGTCAAGTGCAAAGATGACCATTTTCGGACGGCCATGTCTCAAAGCGGCCTGTCAAGTGTTTCAGCGTTTTTCGAGCATATTCACGGAAAATCCATGTACCAAGTTAGTGTAAATCCAGGAAATTGAAATTGGCGCCGTGGATCGTGAGCTAGAGACTCTAGAGTGGGGGCTGCCAGAGTATTTTGAGTTCGTTTGAAAAGAATAGGCAATACCAATTGGAATCGGGTCAAAGGATCATATGCTAAGGCCCTTGGAGTGTTGGGTTCGGTTTGAAAGATAATGAAAACCGTGAAGCAGTAGAACTGTTTTTGGTGACCTTAGAAAATGACCGACAGGCGCCATTTTGGGCTCAAGTGTTTCTCGAGTAAATTTCTCCTTTTTTTGGACAATTTTTTCCAGAGTAAAATTTTCAAACCAGGCGGGACTATCGCGGATGAGTTTAAATAGAATGATTTAAAGATGCAATGTTGCAGAGTAGTTTTGAGTAAGGGTCCTCCTTATGTTTTCAAATTGAAGCAACTGAAGAAACCCTTTCTATCATTTGTGAATTATAAGAGAAATGAAATTTTAATTCTTTTCATATTGTCCAAGAAGTGCGTGACTTATCGCAGGTAATTTAAAATTTTACGACGATTCCTCCAATATCTTTCAAACATCAAACAATTGAGTCTGTTAGCATATGTGAGAAAGCTGTGATCAAAAGTCGGTCTCTTCCACCTGTCAAAGTGACGTTTAAAATGTCAAACGAATTTTTTCTTCCAAGTTTATCACAAATTTTCTTAAATATCCTCAATTTTATTGTGAAATTCTTTTGTATCAACGCAAAAGAAAGTTTCGTTTGACATTTTAAACGTCGCTTCGAGAGATGGAGAAGACCGACTTTTGATCTCAACTTTCTTAGTAACGATCAGTTGAATGCTATAATGGCGAGCTGAGCTAATTATTCATTTCAAAAAATTCGAGCCGCAAGGAACAAGCTGCTAACGACTACTAAGTAGCTAAATAATACGATTGCTGCTCAGCCACAGCTTTTTAATGATATATTGATTTTATGATCGTCGACCATTTTCACTTCAACTGACGGAAGTATTAAACCGGAAAAGAAATCGATTTCCTTTTCAATTTCAAAAATATGTGAAAAAAGCCTTGCTAAAGAGTTCACATGAGGGTTCGATGTAATCTTGGTTCCATTGAAACCAGTACATTGATCAATTTTTAATTATGAAAAGTACAATGCCTGTGACATATTCACGGTGAGGATTGTGTAACGTATGTACATTCACTCCAGCCATTTGTTCAATAAGTTTCGATAAAAGAAATTTTTTAATTTCATAGAAACTTATAAAATATTGTTTCCAATGTTTCCAATAAATTCTTTGTCCAGAGTTGTAAAGTTTGAACCACGGGGATGGATTTTGTAAGCCGATTGAAAACGAAAATTGATAGAGTGAATGTAGGAGTTGAAATCAT
Source organism: Phytosciara flavipes (assembly GCA_026413405.1). Classification (NCBI taxonomy): domain Eukaryota; kingdom Metazoa; phylum Arthropoda; class Insecta; order Diptera; family Sciaridae; genus Phytosciara; species Phytosciara flavipes. The sequence goes on from JANTFA010133481.1 coordinate 11,724, forward strand.
CAAAGGCTTTCTGGGTGAACGTAATACATGTGGTAGAGTCACATCACATCATCATCATCATCAAGGATAAAACACTATTTCACATTGCTATATAATAGACTCGTTATTGGAGGGATTGTGGGGGGTTGTATATATGGTTTGTCACATCGCATTCATAACCGACATTTCAACAGATATCTAATTAAAAATTGAAAAAGTTTTGAAAAAAAAAACTTTGTTCCATACCCGGTCATGAATACAAAGTGCATGAACACATTATTATCGATTCGGTTAGTCTATGGGGGGCTATGTATGGGGGGTAGGTATAATAAACACTACAAGACGATATAAATCTATATGACGGAGAAATTACATTACAAAATTTGTGGTTTTCCAATTATGTCTGATGTGTTTTGTATTATTGATTAGGCCAATTTGAGAATTTGTTCGAAATATCTATTTTTATGGCTTAGTCCATCCAACTACTGTGTTGTATGATATCAAAATAAATTTAGACAGTCGAGACGTTGATAAATGGTGAACCGACGAAATGATTGGTTTTAATCACAGCAAAGATTCATTATTCATCGAAAGGACTACGTGAAATGACATTGTTACAAATATCAATAATACAATTAAAACACTCAAATCCATCAGACTTGTCAATGAATTGAAGAAAATTTCCATTGCAAGGTCAAATTGGTAGATATGAGAGCCGCATTTACAGCTGTGAGCCGCGGGTACTTCTAGTGTTTCGCATAGCTAGTCACTATGTTAGCAGATAACTTTGGACCTTTTCATGAGATGCTACTAGATGAGAACAGTAGAGTGTCATTTTGTTTAGTCACAGTAGTCAGCGCTTTTACCAGTGGTCCATGCAAGTTTTAAATAAAAAATATGTGTTTTCGGTTGGTCTGCTTCGGTGAGACGAAGAGACACCGAGAATCGAGGACCTACCACGATCCTTGTATTGATCCTAGTCTCGATCCTTGTCTCGACCCAAAATTCCCATAAAATGGATCTCTACGGAATATTTATCGTTCGACAAGATGTCGATCAAATCAGCGTAGCTGAGTGTTTCAGGTCAAACGGCAAATACTTCCGTAGCTTTATTCAGCTAGAAGATCATTTTGAAAACTAAATTTGAAAATAAAAAGATAAACTGCCCCCTCCGGGTATCGAACCCGAGCTTTCACTGTTCAGTACACAGCTGTCCTTACCACAAAACTAACGAAGCAATTCTTCTTTTCAAATTCAATTTTGAACTGTTTTTACACAACGTTCATGGTCGACAGAATTCTGTTCTCATGTAAAACACATGTGGCAAATTCCACGACCTTGTACCGTGACTAACGAACTGGGTCTTGAAATAGCTCGATGAGAATCGGTGAGACTTTTCTTAGAGCAACCTTCATGAACCTTATCTGGTATAATTGTGGCCGTCTTTCGAATGAATCAAACAAATCAAAAGTCTCACAGAATGGTTCAATTCCAGCAAATGACAACGAAAATTCAAGCTTGGTACCGCAGAGCGAGGCAAATGGTGAGTCACCCCACGCCAGTGACTAGATTACACGAAAAGACATTTTATTGTTTT
>JANTFA010133492.1:0-13298 GCA_026413405.1 Phytosciara flavipes
CTCTGAGATGATTACGAAGGCAGTGGCACCCAAATTTTCTAGTGGTGACATCTGCGCTTATAAATTTTTGTATGACGTTCAACTCAACAAAAAAAAATTATTTTCTTCAAGTTGACTGTAATGAGTGCGTTCTCAACTTTGTGTGCCACCTGCCTTCGTGGGTGTCTTAACCTGTTGTAAACAACCTTGGTCGTACTGAAGTAGGCGCTAAATTCAAACTTATTCTGTTTGTATGAAACGTACGTCGCGTCGTGTCGAGTTTCATATCACAAAATTTGCAAAACATCACACGACGATCGTTTCAATTTTGTGTAGTTGTGTGCGTGATATGTTAGCGCTCGACTGTTGTTCAACTGTGCAACCCTGTTCTTCCAATTGGGAGTTTGACAGTGTTATCCGAATAAATATTTTGCAACGTGCAGCGCTCTAACTTTTTAATATGTATCAGTTCAGCTTTCTGCTCGCTGACAATGGTTGATAATCGGTGATACTTTCAAGATCTGTTTGAATTTGAATGAAATGGATCTAATACCTAACGTCTAACATGAAACCCTAATTCCTATCTTGAGACCAGGCGACCGCTTTCTTATAGACACTTTGATCGATAAAGCATTGAATATTTTTTTTGATTTTTTATTAAACATTAAATCACGATGTAAAGTGTTGTCAAGTTGACACCTTCTATTATTTGAAGCAAGAATTTGAAACCTGCACGTTGTTGCCTCTACTCTGAAATAAACTATTTTCGACTCTTAATTTCCCGGCCCAAATTTATTCAATGATGATTCGGTGCTCGGATCACATGATCCAATATATTTGCCCTAAATAAAGGATCCGATCAATTAATTCTACTTTGCCTCTTTGGACTATGAATGTAATTGCATACTTTTTCGATTCTTCTAAAATCCTGGTCGGACATCATTTGTGGAAGCCCGTTAAAGTTTCTAGTTCACCCAAGAACGAATTCTACACTTTGCCACTGTTAGTTATGTAAATAATTATTCATCGTCCATTGAAGCGGATGTAAATTATGATAAATTAATAATCAAGCAAAAAAAATCATCGACAAAAAATGTTTAATTCCTAACTCGGAACTTATTCAAACGAAGAAAAAAGGTTTCATACACGTCATGCAACGAAAACACTGACAAATCAGCGTCGAAAGATATCGGATAACATACTTTTATAGCTCTACAGCTCTCTCAACTGAACTTGCGAACAGTTCAAGGGATGAAAACTACCGTTTGCTCGCATACGACTTGCTTTGAATTGACGTACATGAAGACGGAGCTGTTTTCGTTTTGTATCTTTGATAGCATAGGGCGTATGAAATTTCGCGCATCTCAGAAGTTAAAGCACTCAATTTAAGTATGTGTGTGAGCTCGTATGCTCAGACTGAGACGAAAGTCTAAAATATGCAAAAATAATTCTCTCGGCGCGTGTGTACGAAAAATTTCCCTCCAAGTGACGCGAATATCTATTACATTCTATCTCTATGTCTAGTCTCGTTTTTTTTCCATTCAGCAATTGTGTGCTCAAACACTTAACGGTTTAAATTTTGTTTCAATTATAAATCGCGATTTTTTTAAAATCATTTTTCACTTTATTTTATCGAGACTTCGTACTGGTTTTTGAATGACTCGGCACAATACACATACATAGAGTGACGTCCGCCTGTGTTTATTACAACTAAACTGCTTGATAATAATGTCGACTGGAAAAAAATCTTATTCATGAAAATTTCACAGTCGCCTGAATAAACATTCTGATTACATTGGGAGCAATTAGAATGGGTATCGAATGAAGTTATGGTTTATTGTTTCAACGTTATTCAATATCGTCTGGGAATTTATGGATATGTTGTACGGAAACCGCACCAATAAAAAATGGTTCTAAAAATAAAACGAGAACGATACTTGAAGCCGTTGCAAGTGCAGTGCACGTCTTTTCCCTTCAAAATTAATTTTTTTGTTAGAATTCCACTCAAAATTTCTGGAATTAATTTTTCGTACAGTCGAAGAACGATGTTCCACGTTCACTCATCCAAGGAATTTGGTTTACATGTTTTTGTTTTCAGTAGAATGGCATCGCTGACATACATTTTTTGATTAGCTTAGATCAGTTGGTTGTGGTGTCACAAGTATCCCATCAGAGAGTATGAAGATTAGATTTATCAGGTCGGGACGATCACCAGGGGTGATCTCCGTGCACAGATCTCATGATCCTTTGTTCATTTCCCAGTCAACATTTAAATCATGGTAGCCTTCTGGTCGCAGTCCAAAATGGTAGGACCTGCCGGTGGGCGCACCTCAAAATCCCCCAGTAGTCTCCGTCTTAATTAAAGAAACTTGGTGCAATCACATATTACCCTAGAATGCTTCGGTGTTTTTATGTAGAGCTGAACAACTCACATTTACTTGTGTGAGAATGTTAAGCATGTGCTCTGAGCATAAGCTTCACATACTCATCCAAGCACTTGTTTATGTGTTTTCAGTTGTATCGCGTGATGGTACGCTTTACCAAGTGCCCGCATGAGCAAAGGCGGGTCTTGTGATGAAGTAGATGAAAGAAATTGCATTCCACTTATGATTCGCTAGACTTTATCATGTAAAAAGGTATGACTACCTCTCGTGGTTTGTCTCTCTTTGCCACTGTCGCCATGGCCTGATGAGATGTGGTATTTTTCACAGCACTGTTAAATGCAAAGGCATCTATTTGGTGGCTCGAGCGGACGAGAGTATGTAAAAAAAACTAGGTGGCATCAGTTAAGATTTGAAGGTCGGAAAACATTTTTTTCATTGAAACACCTGTGGACTGATGATATCACAAAATATGGATCCCTACATAGAATAAAATACTTCCTTTGGAGTAGTTTATCTTAAAAATACACTTGTCATTTGTCATAGATATGATCATCACAAACCCTAATAGTAATCTACTTCGAGCGATCAACCAAATTCGAGACGATTTGGAATGTAAAGATTAATTACTCTGTCTTTGCCCTCGTCGGAGGGAACACACGTCTACCAAAAAATATGCTTAAAATTAAGCTGATAATTTATTCAGCGAAGGTTGCTTTATTATCATCTTTCTGGGAAGCATTTTTCCGTTTCATTATTCAAAATGAGAAATTATCATCCGGACGTGGTTATGGCAATGTGTAGGTATTAGCACTAGGGATGATACATAATGTGAATTCAAGCACACGGCATCGACACAAACTTTCCAAAAAAAAAAGCAAAATGAAAATATTTCCAAAGCTGTGAATATTTTAATAAAATTATTATTTAACGTTGTTTTAGCCGGCGATGAACTTTTCCAAAAATGTTCTAAACTGCTTAATGCGAAATATTTTCTGTCATTATTTTCACATCGTACACACACACACACACACAGCGAACAAACAAGAAAGTTCAACAGGAAAATCATTCGCACGGGCAAAAAGCCAATTTACATTTTGTTTTTGTTCTTTAACAAAAGTTGCTCTTGTTCTTCAATTTAATTTAACCATTGAAATTTTTGAAGTCAAATGAAAACTTGAAAGATGGAAAAAAACGAGAGCAGAAAACAAGGAGAAAAAAAAACTTTTCCTAACATCAAACAATAAAATCACATTTTTCTTTACATGAACGAGATATGAAAATTGGTGAGTGTGTGTACTTGACGATCCATGTAACAAGATTACAGAGACAACTTTTGTCATGATGAAATGGATTTTGGATGAGTCTTTCACAGTCGTATTTGTGTGTTTCACATCAAAAAAGTATTATCTTCCTCAATGTACATTAAATTCCAACAAAAGGGATCACAGTCGACAGCTGCCAAAATGAGTAAATGAACATTGTTTTTGATGTGTAAAGATGCATTGATATCCAGTTCCAGTAATCTATTCAAGGTGACACTCATGCTTGAAGTGCGTTGGTGTATGTGAAAACACAGAAATTCATTTCAAAGAAATGCAACATTTGACTAGCTAATGGTTTCCGACCAGTTGAAAGATCCAAATCTCATTATACGAAGTACGAAGTAGTCTCATGCCTTTACTCTTACGTTTGTAACACGTCGATTTCGAACCCCGGAGCAAGGGAAAACCTTCTGCGGTCACCCCTTGATGCCAAATCAGCATTTGAAAAAATGTCCGTCTGTCGGTTTATCATCACGATAACTTGAGTAAAACGGAAGCAATCTTAATGGGACTTTTTTTCCTAGATTTGTTATCAAAAAAGCCAGGCTAAGTGAGCAAAATCCGTCGACCCGATCCAAAGTTATGGTCAAAATAGTGCTGTTTTCGAGGTCTGGTCCAAGTTTATCGCTAATATTACCGGCGGTATTGCTCGCAGAGTTCAGTTTATGAATGAGACTTCGGACGGGGCTTTCAAAATTGCTGCAAGCAATTTCGACAACGGATGAGTTTGAGTAGACTGATTTAAAGATAACATTGCAGAGCAGTTCTACAGACACCTAACCACATACCGTCCTCTACTCGTACGGGTCCCCTTTATGTTTCAGATGGACATCTCTGTCTGTAGAACACATGTCCAGCTAATGACTCTCTGTCCTCCCCTCGTCTTCAATAAATATTTTTATCTTGCCATCTATTTCATTTCATCCCGGAACTTGCTCGACCTCTGTTTTATGAGGGTGTCACAAAGCATGAGAGATCGGGGTAAGCTGAACAGAACACATCTTCCACTAAACATAATTCGCATTGTTCTTGTGACAGGTTTCGATTTCGAAATTGCCTATTTATGTCACATGTAAAATATGGCAAATCTAATGTTTCTGGTTGGGCTCACTTGACGACAGGACAATGTTCCACTCATCACGATAATATATCGGATATTAAAGAGTCGGTTCTTTTGTTATGTTAAATGTAAAATGTCAAAAGAAATGTTCTCATGTTGCTGTTGGAGTTAGATTATTTTCGGAAAGCTATTATCACAGTTTTATTAAGGTTTCGCAGCAACATCCACAAGTTACATATACGGTACGGTGGGTTGGCTTTTTAATTCGATTTATTTTTCACTTTGCCAATTTCAATATATTTATCGAATCCATGTGAATTGTTTTGATTGCTTACGTTGTGGCATGAATGATTGCGTGTGTGTTCTCGAGAGTGAATGTGTTCGGAATAAAAAGAGAGTTCAAACCGCTTGATGGATACATTTCATAGTTTATTGAATAGAATCATGCCGTTCTATTCACAAGGTAGAAATTAAATCCCTGATTACAAAGACGTAAACGTGCAGCCAAAAATGAATCAATCGCTAAGTATTTTGTGGTTCATTACACTGAACATTTTGCTACAAGTGGGATGAGCAATAAACTTTGTCTGACTTTCATGGAGCTCCTCATTCTCTTCATAGTTTTTCTTTTGATTACCTAGCAAGCCACAGTGGAGAGTAATTTAAGGTTATCCCAAACAACTGTAACAGAAACAAAAGGTTCGATTGTAGTGGTATATGACCTTACAATCTACTGATATGTTTCGGACTCATAGTTGTCATCACTGAAGAAAGTTGCAGCAACATGAACCGGTGTGCTTCCTTGGCAAAATGCGCTACCATCATTCTGATATTATGACCTCGTCGCTCAGTACAATTACTACGTTTTCCATTGCAAATAAAGATTATTCCGCTCTACCGGCTCTACCCTCCATTAAAGCACAGTGTTGATTGACAACGGTATACAAACAAATATTGAATCTATATTCCGTCTGTAGGCAGAGCATTGCTGCGGTTGTCGAAATATTTGTTTTTGGTTTTGTCTGATCTTTTATTATTATTGTCAGACATGAACGTTAGTCCTTTTTCTCATATTCTCTGTGTATACGTATTTTTGATGTGTTTAAAGCTCTCCTTATTTAAACGCGTTAAACAAACAAAACGACGCAATATATTGCCATTGAATTTATGTGGATACACAATACAATAGGCCGCAAGGTAAACATTCGCGAATATTATTGCGTATGGCGTCGTTCTTATTTCATAAAGAGTAACTTACATAATAATGACAAAAATCTATCTTGTTGGCGATATTTCGAATCCCTTAGAACTCTATAAATCGGACATCTACTTGACGATCCACTTGAATAACCGTTACGGTAATATTGGGAACGATTTACGATGGAATGTTTGAATACTTCGACGAAATTTAATTAAATCCAAAACACTCTGAACGAATGACATGCCACCACAAAAACATACTAAGACGCAATTGTAGCCAAAAATCCTTATCATTCACTCCTTTCAGAAATGATGTTCATCATTTAATGCGAAAATTGAACCAAACAAAATGTTCTGTGGAAGTCAATTTTTTGTCCGTGAGAACAGAAAAACGTTCATCGTTCGTTTATATTTCCAAAAAACAAAACATTCTGAAGCTGAATTATTGCAAAGGAAATTAACAGAAAATAATATCTTTGGAAAATATAATTTCAAATATCCGAAATAAAGATTCATTGCGTTTATTTCAACGGTGCGGCATTTCCCCGAGTTCGTCGATCTGTTGACTCAAAATAAATGGAGAAAATTCAATTTTTCATAGTCAAGTGCTTTCAAGTATGTTAACCCAAAGAATTAGGGCTTTTTTAGATTTATCAGTTTGAGACGATCGGGCGAACCCGATCTTGAAATACAGATCTTGTGATCCTTTGTTTCTTTCCCGTTCATCATTTAAATCACGCAAATCGTCCTGTTTGAGCTAGGTACCTGTCCAATGTGACAGGTACCAGCTTCAAAACTTCGGATGGCCTCACGGTGTAGTCAACGAGAATCCTGCGAAAGAATTAGAGCTACGCGAGGGTAATTCTATCGTCCATACAAATTTTGACATAGTGACGCTTTGATTGGTGTCACCTAAATCAACGGTAGATTATTCATCTTAGGCAACTAATCTCATTGGTCTAGTTGACATATTTATCGAGATTTATATTCGAGTGGTGGCATGCCAATCAATAAGAGTGAACCGCAAAAATTGTCTAACATTATTTAAAAAAATTAAGTTACGTTAGTGAAGCGCCGTGACGCAAGTCCGCACTACAATAAAATTAAAAAAAAAAAATTTATTAGGGACTAAGGAGCATAATACTGCAACTTTTTGACTTCCCCTCCATTTGCCCGGAATGCTCCCAAATATTTTCAACGTAATCTAGGGTTCACTACGAGTTCAACGCAGTATCGCACGTCAATTTTTAATGAAAATGGTCGAATATGACCCATTCTGAAATTATGAACTTTGCCAACACTCTTTGTTTGCTTGTTTGTTGCAAAAATCTATTTCGAGAACGGCCCAAGCTTTTTTGATGAAATTTCGGGAGTAGTTCGGGGGCGTACTTCTAAGGCGTTTGGCAAAAAAAAAATGGGGTAAATGATCTCGCTTGGGAGCTAGGACTACCTAAAGGTTCCAAAGGAAGCCCTTGTATTAAGTGATAATTGAGGTTTTTATGAGTCATTTTCTGCGATTGATGTTATTAAGGTGGTGATCCACCTTCTTCCTAAAGCAAAACTAAGGATTACTTTATCCTCTTTCAAGGGGTTTTTGTCTGATAGTACTTTAGGTCCCTCCTTCCAAATTGTTGTTTCCCACTCGTCAGCACAACAAATGGGAAGCAATTACGTACAGTCCTTTAAGTGCTACTGCTCGGTGAATGAAAAAACGAACCCCGAAAAATGCATTCACCGAGAAGAAGCACGTAAAACATTTTACGAAACAATAATTTCAACTCAAAAGAACACCCGAGAAAAATTTCTTGTTTCTTGAACCGGTGTATGTGATTACACCAATTGAGGTTAAAATAACATTTCACTTTACAAATAGTAAGAGTCCTGGACTAACAAACCCATTTATATGAACGAAATGGAGTAAATATTTAAAGAAATTAGCAATCGTTTCACAGGTCATCGAAGTGTAAAAAAAGAATTATTTTGGTTCTACAGTTATGATGATGTTTCCAATTGATTCTATGTTGAATGCAATCATTACCTAAGACCACATTCAAACAAGGTCAATCCGCCGATTTATGTGAGTTTAATGTCGAGGTGTTGTGGTCAATGTGTGGTTCGAGTGTATTTTCCGAATAAATTGTTTCCAGTTATTGTACACATTCAGTCCCATTCAGTCCGTATATCCATCAAAATTGACTTCATTTTTGTTTCAAGAACACAAATTCGTAAATATTTAATTCATTTCATTGATTTTCCATTGAACATGAACTTTTACAAAAAAATATAAGAACATCGGATCGATAGCTAGCCACATTCAATGCCGTCGAATCTCATAAATTATTTCGTAATTTTTATTAAATTTTCTTTTTGCATTTCCGTTTTTGTTCAAATTTCGCTTGTTGTTCAGCACACATCTATACAGTAACTGTATAATACACCACCACCACCACCCACACATGCGGCATAGATAAATTAAATGTAAACGGGAGTCTCGGTGTATAATTTTCCAGTTATAACCACCGTTTGATGGAATCGACTAACAAAGTTTTCCTGATATTCCAACTTGTTCATTGTAATTATTGAAACTCTAACAACAATTTGTGTACGACGAAGCAACCACTTAAATACACGTCGAGGGATTTTATGTTCTTGTAGTTCATACAATTAATAGTAGATTACGTTGGATGCGACGGAAGTCATTCATTTATATGAGGGACAGTATTGTGATACTAGTCAAAGTGTGTATTTAAGTAAGAAGCTTTGGAAACTGTTATTTTGACAAATGTATAGCTCGCATATCCGATCCAAATCGAGTTGTTTAGAACATTAGAGTCTCATGAAGATAATTACTTTCAGCATCTAACGTACCAATGTACGGGGCTCACTACTTATGTGTCAAAGAACTGTCGTATTAGCGGAGCCATTGTTGAACTGTCACACACGGCAAGCATATCAACAGTATTTTCATCAGGTCTACTACTTCCTTCGATCAGATAATTTTCAAATCTTCTACTTCAAATATTTAGGTATGAATTTTGCTATATAAAGACTGAAAAAGTTCGATATTTCCATTTATTTTTTGTCGTCCTTATCAATAACAGATGCGTTTAGTTAAATATGTGAGAAGTTTGAACTGTGACAGCATGTCAACTCCCTTGAATTCTACAAAATTCTAAGAATTTTAGAAAAGAAACCAAATGCCTAGAAATTTCCATTTAAATTGCATACTAAGCACAATTATCAATCGGAATAATTCTATCGGCCGGCTTATTTAGTTCGTTCATCAGTAAATGAGCTATGAAACCACTGTATATAGCGTTGGACTGGACCAATTGGCACTGTAGTAGGAGCTTTGACGGGAAATGCGAACGATTCTTCAGATGAATCTTCCAATCTTTCCGTAACAGATCTTTTAAGGTTTAAAATTTCTCCAATGCTTGTTTAGGTGAAGCGATTCGAAAACTGAATTGAAACTTGAAAATGAAAAATTACTTGATGCCCATTTGTCTGACGGTGGATTCGAACCCCCGATCGTTGGTTTGTAAATCCAACGCGTTAGCTCTCTACACCACCAGAGCGGCTAAAGTTTCTCGGTCGTGATCCTGGTACTTATCGCATGGCACTGCTGTACATGAAATGACAACTTTCAGTAGCGATTGAAATGTTGTATGGGTCCAAGACTGTGAAAATTTGTTATTGTAAAAACAACATCACAGTATCCAAGCATTCTTAAGTAGCAAAATGTCATGTCATTTCTGTGACTGTTTAAGTTATTGTTTTGAAATATGGCTCCAACCACCAGAGCAAAGTTTAGATCTCTGAATTATAATCAGCAAATTGATTTTCTAAACAAAATAAAGTCGAACTCGGAAGGAGAATCTGATGACGACTCAGATGTGGATGAAATTTCTATAAAAAAATCAAATTCTGTGTCGTGTAAAAGCAAAAAACCCAATCGAAGAGTTGCGGAATATTCAAACGTCGAGGATGTGTACAATGACAACAACGTTGAAGTGAAGTGGAATGATGACGATACCTCGGATGAAGATTCAGATACCGATAAAGAATGTGATACTGATGATGACATAATTAGTGATGAAACGTGCGACAATGATATCTACTACGGTAAAGATAAAACTGAATGGACTGCGTACTCTACTGTTACTGACAAAGTTAGTGAGACTACTCCCGTAGTAAGTGAGCCCAAAGAATCAACAGAAAGTCTCTCGATCCTCGAAACGTTCAACTGTATCTTCAACAATGAAATGCGTAACATTGTCATTGCTGAAACGAATCGAAAAGCAAAGAATATCTTTGACGCGGACAACGAACTTCATTCCGATAAACAGCCGAAAACCTGGAAATTATTGACCAGAGAAAAGTTTAATGCATTTTTGGCAGTTCTTGTTACGGCTGGCGTTCATCATTCCAACAAGGACCATCTCACTGAACTGTTCAAGGATTATTCGCACCCACTTTATCGTGCTTGCATTGGAAAGAATCGCTTCAAGGAAATTTCAAGATTCTTAAGATTTGATGATATCAACACACGCGAGGAGCGTTTGAAAACCGATAAGGCAGCTCCTATTTCAAATTTATTTTCGATGTTGAATGAAAATCTGTTCGATTTCTACGTTGCTTCTTCTGAGTATGTGACAATTGACGAACAGTTGTTTGCGTACAGAGGACGAACACGCAATACATGCCGAACAAACCGGCTAAATATGGCATCAAAGTTTGCTGGGCATGTAATGCTTTGAGTGGCTATCCAATGTTTGGAGAAATTTACACTGGTAAGCCGATTACTGGTCGAGAAGTCAATCAAGGTGAGCGCGTTGTAAAAACTTTGAGCATAAAATTCAAGGACACTGGACGCAACATCGTCACAGACAACTTCTTTACAACACTACATCTCGCTAAATTTCTATCGACCTGGAGCCTCAGTTTTGTTGGGACGATAAAAAAGAACAAAACCTGCATTCCAAAGGAGATGTTGGCTGATAAGACATGAGAGCCGCTGTCAACAATGTTTGGTTTTCACCAAAACGTAGCTCTGTGCTCGTATGTTCCAAAGAAAAATAAAGCTGTCACTCTGATATCAACTTTGCACAACTCGACAACTGTATCGAACGACGAAAAAAAGAAGCCCGAAATTATCAAACACTACAATCGCACCAAGGGTGGAGTAGATCTCATTGACAAAATGGCTGCAGCATTCTCAGTAAAACGCAAAACACTACGCTGGCCGGTTTCATTTTTTTTATAATATAATTGACCTGGCAGGCCTAGCAGCCTACATTATAAGTATACAAATCAAATAATCTAATATTTGGGAAAAGACGGATTCCCGACGAATATTTCTAAAAACTCTCGGACGACAGTTGGCATTGCCTGCAATATTAACCCGATCGCAAACACCGCAAGTTTTCAACGGAAGTCGCAATCGAATGCATGATTGGAAAACCTGATAGAAATGCCTGTTCCGAAGCCGATGCCGGCTCAACAAATTGTGAGAGATGCAACTGGAAGCCTGCCTGTTCGTGGCGTTTGTTACAAATGTCTTCTGGTAAAAAACCGTCGCAAAACGACAAAAGGAATGTGATGAATGCCAAAGACCCATATGCGCTGAACATACGAAGACCATAAACCTTTGTCCATCTTGTGTGAACTGGTAAACAAAAGAACAACATTTTTCAAGCGAACAATTCCAACTTAACCATTGAATTTTACCAGATTTCCAGATCAAAATCGATGTCTGTGACCTCATGGCGGTTGACTGTTCAATTTTGATTTTACACGATTAGCTTTCAATAAAAAATATCGACTCCTAGTCGAACGTTAAAAAAATTGTGTGCAATTTCATTTGACATGTTGCACGAACGAGATTTCGTTATAAACTGATCATCCTGCTACAGACAATGGCTCCGATAATGTTTTTTTTGTATCGTTTGGTTTTCGTTTCATGTGCGAATTGCGAGAAGTTAGGTTTTGTTTACAATTAGATTTTTTGACAGTCCGAAACAACGACGGACGTATGTCCTATAATAGGTGACGAAATAAGAGCAGACACAAGTTTCAAATATAATTGAATAGAGTACCCGGGTGGTAGTTCATGGATTATTAAAGGTTAAGAAGGATGTTATTCACCACAAATTTTGCGAAATTCCAAAAAGGCTATTTAATCTCGTGATGACTTAGTGAAAATGGAAATTTGAAACAAGGCGAGGAGGCTGAGGTTGACAATTAAGGTAGAAGTTAGGAACCTGAGATCCAGAGAAGGAATTCATTTTTTACCAAAAGTAGACGTAAAACGTGGACGATATGGGTTCCCATTTCAATAATTTCTATTTTCTACCCAGACACCTTATCTACTGTTTCCATGCCCTAGCATGCTGTTAATTCATATTCTATAAATTGATCTATTCTATATTTGCACGTTGAAAATTGTAGAATTGGCTGGGACGGTTTAAGTGAACTAACATTGGCATAATTCATACATTTTCAATGTACACTTTGGTCTGTGATATCCAATCCATAAATAAAGCAAATTTTTTTGCATAATGTAAATACTACAGAGAATACAGAATCAACATCAAGGTAGAACACAACGGAACACACATTTGGAAATCCCATGCAAACCAATAATAGATTGCATGTTAGCTGGATATTTTACGTTAGAATCGGGGTATACGAAAAATTTATTTATTTTTAGGATAGTTAGAGCTATTTGAATAACGGTTTCTCATAAACATTTTACACAATTTTATTTATGCCTTCACAATAGCACTATCTCGGATGATGTTCTCACAATAATTTATCGGAAAATTTATTCACCGCATTTATTTACGGTTACATGGCTATAAACTTCGATTTCAGCCGATATGTTTTCTGCCGCTGTTTCGAACTGACAGACAACTGCGATGCATTTACGAATTGTCTGTAGGGAAAATAACATCCCATCTCATCAAGCTATAGCAATATGGCTTTGCATATGTTTAGCGAATCATAAGGCAAATGAAAATTGATTTTCAAACCATTTTCTCAAGTCTCGAGTTAACACTGTGGTTATTAAAAGATCGCTACGCTGCTATCACACCAGTCTTGTTCTGGATTTTAAAGCAAATTAAATTGAAAACTGTAGAACCGAAACGAGGTTTTCTTCGACTCCACTCCCTGCGGGACGCTTGATGCACTTGTTTATATTGCACTAGCAAATAAATATCAAATTAATAACACACTTTCTTGCTATTTATTACTTTTCATACATTTCATACGCGCATCATTGTGCCATGACCAATATAATTTCAACGATAAATTGAATCCCAAAATAACTCGTGACATTAGCATCTCTAC
>JANTFA010133503.1:0-13298 GCA_026413405.1 Phytosciara flavipes
TAAGTGCAAAAGGCATCTATTTGGTGCCTTTTATATCATTTCATCAGATCGAAACAGTGGCAGAAACCATTTTGTTGTACCGCATTATTTTTGTTAAATCTAATACTTCGTTTGTTTGAAGTACGTTGTCCAGTTTTTCAGTACACGATCTACTACTTCAATTGTTGTAACATTCATTTTGCTATATAATGAATGCTGCGTGAAGCTAATCGGTTTTATTTTAATCTTCTTCGCTAATAACAGATGACTAACCCGTATCTGAAAGGGGTATTTTAATATGGATTAGTAACACCATTGAACAAGGGAATTCACAACAGTGCTGTTTGTATGAGGAAAAAAAATGTATCAAACTATCAGCTGAATAGTTTCATTGGACAGTAACAATGAAAACAAGAGAATCGACTAACACAATAGTTAACTATTTTTTGTGCGCATGCGCAGATGGTCAACTTACAACGATGGTTGGTTGCATTTTCATCAGGGGAACTTTTTTCTTTTTTTAATTTTTTTTTTAAATTTGAGATTACAGCTTGCAGAACTGGGGCAACCAATACTGACTTGTACGTTCTACACTGACGAATTTGTTAAAACGGACACTATTTTCATTGCCAACTTTTTTTAGCCCACACTTTTGACAAGTCTTTGTATTCATTTCTTCCCACAGACTTACAGAGACTAAGAGGTTGTTTTAGAAAAGGCACGTAGTAAACAAAAAAATTCAGGTTGTCCTTTTTCGTATGTGCAGCTTTGCAATTTCTTCATACTACCGCTCACCGAATCACAATAACTTAAAAAAAACTCAGAACTCAAAACAAAAACGGTAATCATAATCGCAAAATGGAATCGCTGCGTTTGTCACTTATTTTGTGTCAGAAGTAATTGTCAGAAACATTAACTTCTGCAACGATATCAATTGTAACATAACCTAAAATGAATGAAAAATTTTGACGACTCATAATCCTCTTCAGAAGGATGTCAAAGAGCAGATTCACATAATCAAAATGGAAGAAATCAAATTCCAAGGCTCTCTTCAATTTCAAGTTTGTTTGAAATTTTGCGCCTTCCGAATTTACTCTCTAGTCTTCATAAATCTGTGGCAAAAATGTCATTTCAGCTGTCAGCTGTCGTATCTATAAAAACGGAAGAGTGCCATTTAGTAATTTAATCTGACTGGCTGAGCTTTTATTACTCTGTAGCATAAATAACGTTAATATTGGTAATGGATTGGGTACTATACCGTCTTATACCTAAGGCTCTGGCTTTCCGGTGTGCGATATTGACCCATGCTTTCATTTACATTTCATTAAGTTTTAGTTTCTATAAACATTCAGACTTCTGTCTCAGAATTTACCTTTAACCTAACCCAAAAAAAATTAACTCCAAGTGACTCACACCATGCCTTGTTCTCTTCAATAGGCGGGCCAAGTCAAGATGAACTTCGGGAAATTCAACGGCAAAACAAAATCACAGCACAGATTTTAGAGAATTTTCTCGAACGACGCCTATTTCCCAACAAAAGACCAACGCACAGGCTGCCAACATTAAATGATATACTACCGAAATCGGTTACCGAAATAAAAACCCAAGAACCCATTCGACTACCATTCAAACGAAACAATAACGACTACAACAGTGACGTTGACAACGATGATATTGACGATTCCGAGTATCAAGATTTGGACCGCGATCCCGAATCGCTGCAGAGTGTGGAATCGGAACATGTGGACTCGTATTATGATGATATACTGGCAATTAAACAAGGCAGGTGGCACTTGAGAGTTAATTTTATTTTTCATTAATTTTATGAATCAAAAGTGATTATTTTTTGTTATGTCTCAATATGTCAATGGGTTAATTGGCGAACGTTTACTGACTGAGGTTAACACTCTGACTTTATGGTCAATGGGGGTTTTAACATCAAGAAATTAATCTTTAGTTGAAGCAGAGCAAAGGACAAAGTCCAAACATTTAATTTCTTTATTGAAATTATACTAATTCCGTAACCTGGGAAAGTAATTGCCAATGATGCAAGAATGCAGGAACCAATTCTTCCAATAAACATTTTTAGCGTTACGTTCAACAATTTTTTTCTGTCTGCACGATATTTGCTTTTATGATCGGCAATTGAAGCACGTACGATACCCATAAAATATTCCATTAATCGCGATGGAAAAAATGCTTGCAATAGTTTCTTTTATACATTTTTATTATTGCTAATTACACTATTACACACATTCTTAATTTGTCGTTTTGTAACTTATTCATTTGAGTTTTTTCTTCTTTTTATTTACATTCGGTATTACTAGGTGAAAACACCTGAGTCTCTTTTTTTCTATTGGATTAACTTCATTGAATTCGTAATAACTCTGCGATTAGGCATGTCATTTGTGTATCATTTTAAAGCTGTGAAATATTACGACCGAAAGTAGTAGTATCCTTGATCAACAAAATCAAATGTACCTGAAGAGTGGTTTGAGCCGTGGCAGTCATATCTGCACCAAGTTTAATCATTGAATCTGTTACTTCTTTTGAAGCAATATTTAGGCCAGCAAAAAGTTTTGAATTTTCAGACACATTCAAATCATCAAATTTTAAAGTCTCTCATGAAGAATAACTCATCCACCCAGTTTTGAGCACTCAGTATAATCATCATTGCGCACACACTCTTCTGGTAACTTTTGACCCACCCCTCTCCCCTCTGCATGCAGTATCTACTCATGCTCGAAACAAGTTACATTTCAAAATTTGACATCTCAACTTCAATGAGCTTCTGGAAAGTTACTTTATTTTTCGTGTACATTATCTGAAGGAGGAATAATACTAAGCAAAAACCTCTTCCTTATTTTACGACTTGCTCGAAGACTCCAAACAGGTCAGGTATCCGAAACTAAATCTAGATTTTAACTTATCTATCTGGCCAGAATTTTACCAGTACACAAAATTGCCTATAATCTCACTTGATTTGAATTACATCAGAAGTGAAGATTTTATTTAAACTTTGAGAATTGATGGACGTATCTCCAATTTAACTAAATATCATTAGATTAAATCTGTTATTTCCATTGTCTACAATGCAAAATCTTGTACTTCATTAGTTCAGCTGCACGTTTTGCTATTATAACAGAACACCTAACCGAGCATTTCATTTAATTTTACCATCGCTTTCGATAACCGAGCCAATTCTGAAAGGGTGGAGATCTGCTAGATCAGGTCATGTTGATGTTCAGATCATGTTAAGGTCAGAGTCAGGTCTTCATTCAGTAATGCGTTTTCAGGCCAAATGTAATTTCACGTATTTCGAGTGTAGTTTCAAGTAGTTACTCACGAGCTTTATCGTCAAAAGAATGGAATTTACAGCTAAATCTTTCGTTATCGACAGCTGCGACATTAATGCACTGCTCCTAGTAAGAACATAAGGGGGACCCGTACGGCGTACGAGTAATGTACGACACATAGCTGGCCATAAAAGGCATACATCTCAAAACTACTCTGCAGAATTGCATCTTAAAATCATTCCATTTAAACTCATCTCTTAATAAAACTGCTCACAGTAGTTTCGAAAGTCCCGTACGAGGTCAAGTGAAAATTACTTGAGGCATTGACAAAAAAACTCTACTTTCACTGTACGCTCGCTTAGCTCGAAATAGACTCTCTCTATGGGCTCTAACTTCAAATCCCGTGGTTTGAGTTTGACAAACCTTTTTTTCCTGGATTGGTGTAGTCAACACCTTTCGTTTGAATAATCTATCAAAACTGCCGATAAAATCAGGCCCGGACTGGCCATATAAAGCGACTTGTGTTAGCCAGTCCGGCACTGGATAAAATATATACGAGAAACCTCAACTCGACCTCGAAAATAGCACTAATTCAATCGCAGAAGGTTTTTCCTCACTCAGGGATTCGAATTTGACTTGTAACAAGCGTAGGAGTGAAAGTATGATACCCTCGTACTTCGTACGAGTCTAAATACACAAAATATTTGAAGGCTAAATGGTATCAGAATGTGAGCTCAGCATTTTTTCGTTAATGCAAGAGTCATGCTTTCTTGATGTGAGTTCAAACATACAACATATAGTACACGCTAACATTATATCAAAATTTGTAGATTTCTTGACGTCTCGACATACAATATTCATTGCTATGAGCAGAGCTATGATAAATGATCTTTAGTTAAAGATACGAGAAAGGTTATAGAGTAACTAAATAAGTGATTTGGTACACACGTGTTGAGTATATCCTTATTTAGGTGATACACTTGTCGCTTATGAAAGATTGATAGCATCGAAGTAATTGATATAGGGCGTGGCAAAGTAATTTCCCTGAGGAAGGGTAGAAATAGTTAGTGACGTAGAGCTGTTGTGGCCGGTAGATTTGAGATAGTTTTGCGTGTTGTAGACAAGCAAAAGTTCCTAAAATACAGCCTCTCCACAACAGATGCGTTTACAATATTTTATGCCAAGAAAAATTCTGTAACTTTGTCCCGAGGCATGAAATATTACCCACCTCTTTAGCACTCATTGGTACTCAAAAATTATGGTACAGCGTGAACAATGCGTATCGAACATTTGATATATGTGTAACATAGCCTGCGACTTTTACTTAATTGTGTAAATTGATGCTTTATGGAAAAACTGAAGGGAAAAAATGTGTTTCCAAAGAAAACGAATCTCATTTCATTTGCCGCAAAAACGAAACTCAATATGCGAGTGCCTTTTTTGTCATACAACACATAACATTCCTTAGATGTATGACAAAATGTCTGTTCAACAACTAGTCGTTTCGCAATAACAAAAATCAACGACAAAGATTTTTTCTTTGCAAGCGAAAAAAAAATTTGTTAAATCCAAATAACATTTTCTCCATGTAACGTAAGATTCTCATCACATTCGAGACAAAAAATAAATAAAAATAAAATTCGTGTCATTTTAGATTAAATACACTTTTATGACTATTGTTGAATTACGACACCCATCCGTCCGCGGCGACTCGTGCAACACTCACATCTCCCGCAACAATCACAATAATGTTAAATATTTTTTTGCTTTCGCGCGCATCTCAAATTTGTATACACTTTGCTCCGAATTTCGGTAATATTTTGAGTGGAGCAAAAAAAGTTTATTGCCCCAAGCTAAGTCCAAAACGATGCTATGAAAAAAGATTTTATGATTTATCAGCATCAAGGCTTAAATTAATTAGCGTAAATGTGGTGTAATTATGGAGAGGCTAAGACACTCTTATTGATTGAATTTGCCTTGTTATGTTAACGTTAACCTTTATTTTACGATGTTAGAGACCACTTGTTGGCATACAGTTTAATGAAGACAGATTGGGGATTTGAAAACTTTATAGTTGGTTGCATTTAACGACGACTTCCTTCAATAAAGGCGAAAAAACCAATTTCGTCTTATCAAGATATCGAAATAGCATTCAAGCATCACATTAAATTGAAATAAATATTCACGTTGCATAGTATTTTGCATTCGTATTGTGTCTTAAATCGAACATTAATACGCGGGAACCAAGGTGTCAGTATGGTATTTAGTCACGGCTATAATCAATACGATATTTTATTAAGACGTCGCAAACACGCCCACCATAAGCGAGATCAACTCATCGATATGGATAGTGTAGAAGTTTTCATTTTGTCCGTTGCGAATCTGCAACGTTAAGAAAATCTGTGTGAAATGTCAGAACCTCGATTGCTTTTCGATGTATTCATAAATATTGTCTCGGAGGTGCGGGAAACGATCACTTTATCACAAAATGTCGAATAAGCTTCCTCTGAAATATCCATTTCCCGTAGGATTTCTGCGGGAAATCGACATTTCAGAGGAAATAAACTTCAAGTCGAACAATTTTTTAAACTTTCAACTTCATCACACTTTCTAGAATTCACCACACTCTAGGAAATGCAAAGAATATCATGCAATTCCGATCAATGGTGCATGAGTTATTATGAAATGAAGTTAGAAGTAGGAAGTAGCGAATAGGAAATTCACTCCAACCTTTAAACGAAGGAAGTTCATTACCCCGGAAAAGTATCCAAATGTTAACCGACTTAAACAACGTTGAAAAGCTTGAGAAAAGTTCTGGACTGTGAGATGTAATTCGATATTTTTTGGCGCTGCAGCGCTACAAAAAATGACAGAATTTAACGAAAACTGCGTACAACTTCCTCAAATCACTCTAGCGGTGGCCAGTTTTGATGGTCTCAACTAGAGCTATGGAAGTAAACCAAAAATTTGATGATCTTTAAGCGTCAGGAGAAGTTATATACAAGAAAGTTTTAAAATCAGCTGTCATTAAGTGTCGGAAGGCCTGCTAGTGAATAGCATCAATACAAACCGCACTCTATGGGGAATAACGGCAGTATCAAAATTACCCAATATTACACCTTTCATACATCACTTTTTGATTGGACTGCGGGAACCACTCGGACCTTCCAGGAACAGCTTGAAGAAATCAAGCAAAATTTCGACTCCGCCGTTATTCCCCGTAAAGTGTCTGGTTGTTTGTATTGAAGCTATATTTAGCTGCTAGGAATTTCGCGCCCATACGCGATTTATATAATATGAATTTCGGCGAAATTATTTCGCCTCGGCGTCATTCAAAATATGTTTTTCGAACAAAGAAAGTGTTCTATGGTGAATCACACACAACGTCACGAAGTTTATCGTTACCGTCAGAATGTCTTGAATTTGTAGTTTTACTCAAGGCTGAGGAGGTCTTGCCAAACAGGTAATCGGCTGACACACCTCTTTTCATACAAAAATTTTCACCACGTCATACACACTCTGCTGTGGTGAGATTTTTTTTGTATACAGACAACAAAAATATACTTCTCACAAACGTAATCTGTCTAACAAAAACCTATGAATGTCTATTTCAATGCGAAAAATTCAATGAAAATTTTAATTTCGGTCAAACGTTGTTTGACATGTCGTGATAAAGTGATCGTTTCCCGCCCCTTTCTGAGATGTTTGATTGGAGGATCGGACTAGCATTTTGTGTGAACTCTAGAGGTGAATAATAATGATGTAACGCACATTGCAAAAAACGAAATAGAAGCCATAACAGGATATAATGTACGGTTTGAATATACGCTGCAAAAAGTGCATTTAATGTCAGCTCAAAAATCTCGTACACAATAAAACCAAATGGTTTTTCTACCAGTTTCTCTTGGAATCGGATGAAACTAGTTATCGAGAACGAGATTTTTTGGTCACACTGCTTTTTTGGCTGATTTATGATGTGTGCTTGGTTTTGAACCATTTCCTATATATTTCTTGTAAATGTCTCATGATTGACTCATCGCACCACGGTATATATTTCTTAAATGTCTTTTTTATGTATTCCATTCGATCGGATATTTTAAATAAGAAAATGATTTTTAAAACAATTCCGGCACAAAGATTTGCATTAAAACAATAATTTTGAAACGTTTTTTTGTTGCATAAAACTGAAAATTGGGAGCCTTGTGGACGGATTATCGAAATAAAATTTTTGGATTTGGAACAATGCAACGACTCATGCGTCGCTTGATTCCTCAATAATTCATGAGATTCAGTTTTTTTTCGCTATAATTTTTATATTCAAAATTCCGATGGACTAACTCAACTTAGTGGTTGGTCTATGTCAGAAACGAAAAAAATCGTGAGACCGAATATCGATTATTAATCGATTACGTTTTTGGCTGTGACTTTTAATTAATTCCAGTGAGTGAGTCGAAAATTATTTTTTGAATTTATTACGAAAAATATTCTGTCCCACGATCGACAGGCGCATAGCAGGACAACCACTAAATCTGTAACTTCAATGGTTTTGATACATTTTTCTTCGCTTTATTTCTGCATAAGACTAATTTATGCAATCTTGATTTTTTAGTCGGTTTAACTTTCAGGGTCACCGTTCAACCATTCAATCGATCTCGTCACGGGTCTCATTTTAGTCACTTTTCTCTCTCACTCTCTTCTTGCGTTAACCTAAATCGCTGTTGTCATATTTGGTTGGCCCAGCTATGCTTCCTCTCTTCCCCTTGCACTTCGAGGATTTCCATCGGGCTTAGGACCTTGGACCTTAGCGAACCAATCATTTTCCTCATTGTTGACTCTGTCGATGACCGTTTCTTTTATGATTAAAGTGTCTCGAATATGTTGACTTTTGATGTGATTCAACTTTTTGAGGCCAAGGTACAAGTGGCACATTTTCATCTCTGCTGTTGTCAGATCACTGCCAAACTGTTCATACATAGCACTACCGCCGTTGTGTAGATTTTGTCCTTGAGTTTTGGTGGCATTAGATTGTCGCACAATATTCTTGAATTTCAGCAGGCCCACGCTGATCTTATGATTCACGTCGGAGTTCCCAGTCTTGTTAATTATTCAGCCAGGACCCTTGAAGCTGTCGATGAGGTGACGGGGCTTGTGAATCACAAAATGGCACCAACATACTCAGGCTTCGATTCACTGACTTTTAACTCAATTAGCATGCTCGGCAAGAGCTCTTGCAACAAGTCAGATGTGAGAAAGTTAATTATCATAAAATGGAGTTCTGCAAGCGGATCCATTCCTGAACACATATCAAAATGTGACAGTAGTTCCTAAAACTATTTGACCCATTTCAATAGAATAATTTTACTTCATGTGATAACAAAAAGTGTTACCGTTATGCACTTAGAGTTATGTCATTTGCAGACGCATCAGTCATTTCACAACGTTTCACTTCAATTTATTTCTTTCTTTTTTCATGGTGCAATATCCACTCATAATGTTAGTTCCGATGATTACACACTTAACGCATTACGACTCATATTTTTAAGCCATTTAATCGAGGAAATTAAGTGAAGGTGTGAAGCAATTTGGTAAATTTCGGAAATTTCCTATGTATCCGTTATCGGATAAGCTACTCGTTTTTATATACTTTTACCAGTTTCTATTTTGCACATATGTTGTGCGCCCCGAAGGCCATGTGAATCAAATTGTATTCAACCTTTTGTCATGTACACAATTTTCGCATCAATAATTGGAAAAATTTAGTAGTTTTTGTCATTCAATATACAATTTCTGAGAATATCAAAGTTGTGTGTAAACATTTTTCCCATATAACCAATATCCAAAGTCATCTTCATCTTGTATTCTAATTTTGATTAGCCTTCAGTGGTTATGTAGTCTACACAGCCTCAGCAATGACATTATCATCGTTGACAACAATAAAAAAACGAAACATCAGGTCAAATTGTATTAATGGTCGTATTTACCATATGAAGACTGTACAAATTTACAGAATAATTTATTTAGGTCACATAAAAGACGACCAAAAAAAGCATAAAGGGGACCCGTAGGAGTAGTGTGCGACACAAAATAGCTAGTTCATAAAAGGCATGCATTCTAAAACTACTATGCAGCACTGCATCTTTCGATCATTCAATTTAAACTCATCCCTCGTTAAAATTGCCTACAGCGATTTCAAAAGTCCCGTACGAAGTCTACTTTAAAAATTGAACTCTACGAAAAATTCACTAAAATCGGGGTTCAAGTTATCCTGCTCACCGACAGAGAGACGGCCAGACATTTTTTAATGCTGATTTGGCATGTAGGAAGACCACAGAAGGACTACAGTCTTTACTCTGTGACTCGAATTCAGCGTTTTATAAACCGTCGTTTTCACGGCAGATGGACGCATCTGAAAACATTGGTTTCGTACCATGCGTATAACTTCCGTTCCAAAAGACCTACAAATTTTGGGAATCCGTTATGTAAAGTCCAAGCTTTGCTTACGTGAAATTTGGTTCAAATAGGTCACGCAGAAGCGGAGTTATAGGTCATCGGCCAACACGCCCCTATATCGTTCGTTAAAATGACGAAACGTGAGAGTATGAAAACATTCGACCCTCTTACTTCGTACGAGTCTAAAAAAAACGTTTTTCTTTCGACTAAAACTTACAATTTTTGTTGTGTCGAATATAATTTCACACTTCACAGTGAAAAAGCAGCAAAAAGCTTATTGACAATAAAAATACAACAAAGGTCGCAACATCTTTTAAATCGAAGACGCGCTTATAGCATACGCATAAACAAACGTTCACATAAATATTCACATATGCGAGATCACTTTCCCTCTTGATTTTCGTATGTTAGCCATCATCACGAGGAGCATACAAACAAGCACCGATTGGTTATGTATCGTACCTCTATCTGAGATGAACAATTTTCTCGATCTCCAGCTCGCTTTTTTTTCATCTTCTTCTTACGTATGAGCAATGCAACATTATTTAAAAGGCTCCATCTTTGGAGCACACACCAAGTGTATGGAACTGAAACAAGGTGACATTTTTATTTATAAATTCTTAATATGCACAATCGATATTATTTGGCCGATGGGCATAATAATGTTTATCCATTTGTACGAGTCTTGAAACACGTTATTTTCTTTCATTTGCAATAATACGACCAAAAAAAAGTGACTAAAGTCAAGAGGAGAAAAAAATCGGTTTTACCATCTATCCGATGGATTTATTTTTCAGTCACTCATCTACTTCGTAACCATTAACATCTCGACTTCTGTTGGAACGTTTTTTTTGTTGTGCTTCTTTCTTTCTTGGTTGCGTTTCTTGTACAGTGCTTTTTTTGTACAGTGTTACGTAAACGAGATATTGCTTTTGGATTTTGGGTCTACATATTTATTTTGTTAATGATTATTACACGACCCAACTGAGAGAGAGACGCGTCTGTTCAATAAATAAATTAAATTTTTTTTCGTGTAAAATTGTGTTTTATGGCGTAATTTCTACATTAGCCAAATGTATCTGCAATTAATTGTAATCGTTATTGTTTTGAACAATGCATCGGCGGCGATCGGTACACCGAAAGTGCTTAGACAACCTTCAGGTATAAAGAGGCCTTCGTTCATTTATGGTACTAAGCTATGCAAATCGTTTTATTACTTAATTTAGACTCGATTTTCGTACCTTTTCTTCCACCGATTCAGTGTGGTCATTAGGTGTGTCAAATCTTAATCGAAATTTAAATTCCACGCGTTCCGATCATCAAGTTCTTTTTAAATCCGATACAATTTCAATTCAAAATTCATATTGTTACAACAGCATTCAGCCTCAATAAAATTCAAAACTAAAGCAAATTTGAACCAACAATGAATCATGTGAAACTGTCTCGACCTTAACATTGGGTTTTTTTTTAAATTATTTTTATTTCTTCAATGAAGACGACGACGATTTATTGGTTTCGGTGTATTATCATTTTTTCAAACAATTTTTTCCAATTTGAGATTTACATGATCGAAAGGGAGTTGAGGAAGTGAATATAAATTGTCACTTAGGGGCCATCCATTAAGTTCTTACGCTGCGTACTCTCGATATTCGACCCCTAGCGTGATTTTTTATTTGGAAAAAAAATATTCAAAAACGTCCTCCCTCCTAAGACCGCACGTACTATATTTATGACTTCTTAATGAAGTAATAAATTTGGAAATTTTTACGCAATTTCAAACCACTAGCCTGATCAAAATTCAAAAAATTCTTCTTTTTTTCATCGACCAAAATGCGTTCGTTCTCCTTGCTCATAACATGATAAATCTGTGTCAAGACTTGCGAACACTTCACAATGCTATTTTATGATAATTTTAATATTTTTGCGAAGCAAAAATTACGGGTTAGTGACTGAGAGATATTTGGATTGTTTTTGTTTTGGGGTTTTTTTTTCTTCAAATCAATTTCAAAATCTGATAAAATTCAGGTTGTTTGAATTGGAAAATACACGCACGGCATTTTGAAAATCGATTCATTCGATGTTTTGTATGAATTTTGCATGAATCACTTAAGCAAAACAAAGAAATACAAAAAATGCAGGTTTTCGAAATTCCATCACTGTACTTTTAAGTTCATTCGACAGGGATTTTTAATTTGAAACTACGTACTTAAAGTTGAATGAATATGTCTTCCAAATAAAGTTATTTTTTAAAATCCATGGGTCTGCTGTCTACAGTTGTCACAGACAGCAGGCAAGCATAGTATTTGTATCTGATCTATTACATCATTCGATCAAAGCATTTTTTAAATGTTGATTTCAAATCTTTTACTTCAATTGTTTGAGCATACATTTTGCTATACGTATATGGTCAGCTCTTTGATAGTCATGGGACACTACGCGCTTTTGAGAATTTTTGTGCTTCAGAAATATTTACATTTTTGCTATCCTCGCCTGTGCAGGATCTTAAAGCCTCGATAAGAAAAACGCTTTCATTACTCAAATAAGAGAAATAGAGAGTTTGAACAAACTTTAATTTCTGTTTGGGAGACAGTGTTCAGCCAATTTTGATAAAATATATACAACGGCTGACGCCGAAGGCATTTCTCTTGAGAATTTTTACAATTATCGGTTGAGAGGAAGCCAGTCCAACAATGCTCTCATGGGGTCTTTGAAGGAAGAATTTTCATTTACAAGCTAGTAGACGACTAGTTTCTGTAAAAAGTTTTCTTGCTCATTGTTGGAAGGTACCATACCTTTGTTGCAGACTGCAACTTGCAGTGCTAACAACTAAATGTTTAAGTGTTTAATATCGACAGAATCTTAGAAAAACTCGCATTGGATTATTAAGTGAAGAGTAGTGCGCACGATTTGGGTCTACTCCCCCTTCCACTGCGCTTCAATTCAAATTTCGTGTTCACAAGCACCATAACCATTACTCATGAATACTCTAAAGGTCCGTCACTAAAGCGGTTAGAGGACATGCATAAATTGCATCAGCAGTAGCTCTATATCTCTCTCAAAATACAGTATCACTATGGCGTCTCCTACTAAAATCCTTTCCCCACGTCCATTCAATTTCTATGAGACAGTGCACGATAATCAATCGAATATTCTTTTGATCTAGATATTTTCCACAAAATGATAGAAAATATTTTACTCACTACACCTACGGAAAATGACTCATTACTTCATTAACAACAATGGTAAAACTCGTCTGTTGGGGGCACAGTGAGTGCAAAAATTTACGTAATGGTTTGGAAGTTTATTGTTTACCTTTGTGTGGTTACATACCTCTTCATCATCAGCGGTAGACGTCACACTAGGTTAAAAAAAACGAAAATTTCCCAACAAGGACATAATTTGCATGACTTCGATTCAAACGCATTCTCTAGCTCTGACTGTAAGAGGTGACGCGACATATTTAACGTATTAGAATTTTTATCAGTCCGTAACAAGTATGTCGTTTGTTGTTAGCCATAAATTTATCACTCGAGATCCACAATCTTCATCCATAAATTTATGGAATTCGGATAA
>JANTFA010133514.1:0-13297 GCA_026413405.1 Phytosciara flavipes
AAATAGAAATTTTGTCATGTGATGTTGGTGATGGGGTCGATAGTGATGGTGATTGATTGAAGTCATCTCGTTGCTGCTCTGTGTGATTTGGGTTTTCTGGAAAGAGGAAAGATAATGGAATTGAAGTTTGCTTTTTCGATTGATCGAAATGGGACGACTCCAGTAAATCATTGTAAATCAAGTAAATCAAAAATTTGTTTTAATTTGAGACGGTTTGTGGTAGTTTTTCATGTATTAGGCATTGCACTCTGCTACTAGCATGAACTACTCGTATTTGATACGACTAGAAAAGCCTCTGAATTCGTATTTACGATTGCACTCACACCAAGTAAACATGACACCTGTCTGATGTTCATGCTGGAAAGCAGTGCTATGATTGTGACCAAATTTTGGAAATAGTTTCGGGATTTGGCCCCTTTGCATGAACAGTTGCGTACGTACGGTACGTATCTGTTGTGAACGGCATATTTCGCTTGTCGTTACGACAAAAATTGTGAGATTTGGTCTCGTGACAACTGAACTTCTTGATGCATGTTTTGGGTGTTGAATGACGCATCTTTTTATCACTTAATTTTGTTTTTCATCATCTCATCAAGTCTGCTTTTCATCACTCCTTTCAAGCTAGTTAGCGTAAATGAAAACCTTGTTCAATTTTGAACCCTCAACATTGAAACCTAATGCTTATCGAGTAACTCCTCCCACCATTCAGCTATTGAGACATGACATTTGTGACGAACTAATTCTATTCTTCATGCGCATACGACTGCAGGCTACGTGCTCGCACGTGTAGAAGATCTTGCATTTCAAATGTTTAGTTTTAGCATCTGCTTGCAGAAGAACACACGTCACAAAATTCTGATGGACTAGATCATAGTTGTGGGGTATTTTTTGTTCTTACAGACTCGCAATTAAACCACTTAAAAGAAAATAGGTCTGTTCCATCGTACAGTAAACCCAATTTTGACAAGCCGAAATCAACCGACCATAGGGGCTAACATAACCGCAACTCAAGCAAATTCACTTGGACAAAACTTCAAATTGAGGTTGTGTTAGCTTTTCTGTGGATGATGATTGACATTTTCAACGACCTGGGAACAGACCTATAATAGTAGATTGAGTTCGATGCGGCGGAAGCCATTCATTACATCAGGGAGTAATTTTTTTTGATAAGAGGCGAGCTCCACTGTTTATTTAAGCAATAGAATTTTGGAAACCGTTATTTTAAACAAGTGTAAAGTCTGCATATTCGAGCCGGAACCGAGGTATGCAACTACACAATTCCAAATAAACAGTTTCCAAAGCTTGTTGCTTCAACACACACGCGTATGTTTTGCATTTGATGTTGGCGTGCTTTAGATTTGCAATCAATGTAATTACTATGCACTTCGGTGTAGTAATGCTGTTACATTCAAAAAATGCGTGGTTATTCTTTGTTTGGAAACCGAATAATAAAATTATATGAAAAGCATTAGGCTGACTTGCGGTTAGTTATTTATGTTTTTCGCCAATGGAACAAAAACTCCGCATAAATTCAATACCAAGTCAAACACACCATCTTACCGCAAATAATGTGCAATCAGTTATTCATAGGCATTTTTGTTGTACCTCTTATTTATTTATCGATTGCGAACGTGCTGAATATCATTCAAATCAGCCCCAGCCATATTCTGATTGCCGAGTGTGTTTACCTACGTTTTATTTGAATTCATTGCACTGGAAGCCGATTACACTGTGTACACACACACAAATTATGCAAATAAATTTTTATATTTTCATTTTTCGAATAATTTCAAAGTACAAGTCAGGTGCTCCACCCATATAGAACCAAGAACCGAAGCATTTAATTGAAGATAAATGTGTCCAGATAAGAAAAGTCTGTACAGCTATTCCGATCTGTTTTTCTCAGATCCGTTCGCGGAATGATGTTGTGAGTAGTGAAAAGAAAAAGGAATTTTAAAAGATAACCGCCAGTCGCGAATTCAAATCGATTTTGTTTCGTTTTAAACATTTATATTCTCGATTCTGTTTCTTTCTCTCTTGTCTTGCGATACAATTTTTTTGTTTTTAAAAACTAACGGACAGCTTGCTGTACGTTTATGCACAAATCTAAGTAGAAGATTTGTATTGAAGCTTAAGGAGGGGACCCGTACGAGTAAGTGTACGAAATATGACATGAAACTACTCTGCTCAACACTGTACCTTTAAATTGTTACATAAAAACACTACTGTGAAAGTGGGACACTGGAAACAGAACCGCCTATTTATGTTTTTGGGTCGTAAATAAATGGCGTGACGCTTTTTCAGTGCTGTCATCAGATTGAATTCGATTGAATGTTCTTTTTTGAGTCAATGATGTGTCCTACTCCCCAAAATACACAACCCCTAAATGTGAAGTAGAACACCCAAAGTGCATACTCGTCGAGTTGTTAGTGATTTTAATCTGATGGTAGCACTGACGTCACATTTATGTATGAACCTTTCATACAAAAAAAAATTCACACGCGATTGCAGTCCTTGCCTTCGGTGCGGACCACAACTCTCGTACAAGGCATGTATGAGAGTGTGATGGGAATACACAAGAAACAAGGACTAGGGTTTGAAGATTTTTACAATAAACTAACGGTTGTAGAGTTTGATGAAGGTTTTTGAAAGAAGAATTTTTAGTTACAACTTTCAAACTGATGACTAGTGTCTGTCTTTTTGTGTATTGTGACATTAATGCTGAGAACATTTCTGTTGCAGTGTAAACAAGCAAAGTGCAAGTGTTCAATACCAACTCAGATTCGTATTGACAAATTTGTATTGATTAAGTGAAAAGGAATGCGCACGCTTTTGGTGTTTGGTTTACTTCCTACTCCTCTCAACATCCGCCCTTCCCCTCAGGTGGAAATGAGGAAAAAAGCATCATCAAAATTGGGATCGTTTTACTCCAGCTAGAGTGATCTGGCATCTCTGATCAACAAATCTTACTCAGTGATTTACATTCGACAAAAGATAGTATAGTAAACGTACAAGACGTACGGGTCGTATTTCGTACGAGTCAAAAAAGAAATCCTCTCAAAAATTCCAATGAACTCTCTTCTTTCATACATAAATCTACCGAGGGATCCAATTTTGTGTGCAAACTTTTGCATGCAAGCAGCACAGCATATTTAAACGTTACACAACACACATAATATTCATAAATAATAATAAATTCTTATTAATGCCATATAAATTTCGTATTTATTTATTCAAAGAAGATAAAACCCGGCGACAAGAACAACATTCCTCACTGCTGGGATGAGCAAGAAGATACTTTTTTTCTGTCGATTCCTTTCGATTTGTGTGAGAATCGAACGAACATCGCAGTGAATCATTATTCATAACATAAAAGTATCGATGGCACACACACGAAAAAAAGAAGTCAATTTGCATAAATGCCAATAAGTTGATTTGATTTCGTTTATACAAAGACGGTAAATTTATGGATCGATAGACTGTTAAATTTTAATTAACAAATGGACATAAAAAAGGAGGTTTCAATTTAACATATTTGTGGATTTAGTGAGCAACGTAAATTGGCAGATGCCCTTTCTATTCGTCTCATAAACAAATACCGCCTGCATTCTAGCTCCTACAAACTTACGTATTAAACAGCCCAACAAAATCATCGAATCTATTACTTCATTTGATGCAACATACATATCGTTGAGTTCGATCTATCACTTCAATATTCTTATCATTCACTCTGCTATAAAAGAACTACAACCAAAGCTCATCGTTTGTTCTTATTCTTGGTCGGTAGCAGATGACTAGTCGTTTCTATTGAGACAAACTTGTTGTCTTGTTGGTTTTTTTTTTATTGTTAGTATAAGACATGGCTACGAACAATGATTCTTTGATTGTTGATTTGAAGTTGAATAGTGCGGCCAAAACAAATGTTCCTAAAGGAAACTTTGATGAACTATTGTGAAGCCATCACAACTCCTAATAATAAACCGTCGTAACGGCCCTTGATGGGTCAGATGCTAGTTTCGCTAGTTTCACTAGTTTCGCTCGTGGTTAGCTGAGAGACAAACCGAAGTTACATCGATGCTGAGTGCCATCTATGTACATAGGAAAGAAGCCAATAGGAATAGTATACCAGCTTCTTCCAACAATAGTTTTCCTAGCAAACCGTGTACAAGCTTTTTCCACCGACTGCCACAGACTCGAACCAATTCAATCAGCTGTGTTTTGTATACACGTCTGACAATCGGCGTTTTTCTGTAACGGTGGCAACTTCAATCGTTTAGTGAAAAGCAGAAGAGTTATCTTTCACAACTCCTACCATGGTCATATAAAAATAAGAGAATTTTGGTGTTCTCACCATAAAACTGTTTCTATTTGAGAGAGCTAAGTAACAAATACTGGCGTTGCTACGTGCACTATTTAAATCAGTGGATTTAAGGTTTTGTGTCTGAGTATACTGTGGAAATTTCAAGTTGAGTGAACATTTAGATAGAGAACTTGAAGGTGCTGAGACTTCCGAGTCTCACCCACTTCGCCCGAATCCTAAAAGTGTGTCTGTGTTTTGAGACTTAGTCGGTCACAGACTAATCTCTACGAGCTAGGAACTTGCTTCAGTCCCTGCTACCTTGCTCCGTCCTAGCTTCCAGTATCCCTCAGATGTAACTTTACACCTCATCTGAAGTTTCGGTTGATCTTTGATTGCTACCGTCAGCAGCGCTAAGCCGCCTCTCGTTTTGTTTGCAAAATTCGTGATACAAACAGAATTCTGAAAGATTCTAATTAAGTTGAATTCACAGTCATTCGTTTTGGTCTCCATTCCTTACATGATAGATTTGTTTAAACAAAAGAATAAAGACGTGGTCTAAGTGAACGGAGGCCAAAACGAGTGCGAATGCAACTTTAAACGCTGCACTCAACATTGTAACAATCATGCTCCAATCGCTGCCACTAAACAGAAATCAAAGTTAACCAATGATTAAAGGATTCAAATGAGAATCAGCACAGGCAAACACTATAATGAAATCGATCCGTAATCAATTTCGTTACTATTTCCTTGAAAGAGATAACCACGCACCGGTAAGCCAATCATGCCATGCTACACAGACACCAACATATTGATTTGCATCGAACAGATTACGGTGCACATTATAAAAAAAACAATCTTCGTTCCGTTTAAAACATATTTCCCAGAGATAGATTTATTAATTCGCTGTACACGAAAACCTAATGATTCGAAGCTAATGTACGATCATATTTCCTCATAAAATTTGAACAATTCGAAACGGTCGATTTGTAGAGCATTCAACTTGTAAGTAAATAATAATGGGATTTTTTTCCAACTCTTCATTTTTGTTGTAAAGGCAACAACAACAACGGTACGTTATCGTTTATATTGACGAGGAGAACATTGTTGTTCGATTTGTATGTAATATGTGAACAATATAATATCCAGAGTTTTTAAGTTTGAAAACCTACGCTTATTAATACCTTCAACGCATATTACGTGGCCATAGATTCATCTAATGTAAGAAATTATTATAACAAATCGGTTAACAGAGGAGAAGACTGTGTTTTGTTAATATATCTGGAAGTTGAATCGGGTGGAAATGTGTTGTTGAAAAATTGAACGAGCTGTGCACACTTTGGTTGCAGAGTGTTAATATGACGAATATCCGGTTAATTTTGTAGTTTATTGAACGCATCGATTTGCGTGAAATTTCCTTTTAAAATCTACGATAGTTAGTGTTGCAACCAGGCACACTAGCTACCAGTTTGAATAAGATTCACCGAATGAAAGGGGCATTGAGATTGTTTAGCTTTGGTTGAGTTCCGTTTGCTGGAGTAAGTAATCCTTGAAAGTGAATTGTTCGGAATTGCATGTTCTGGGTGAAACAAGTACACTAACAAGGAATCGTTGACAGTAGAAGTGGTGTGATCAACTGCCAACGATGTTTCAATGTAAATCTAGAGTGATGGAGACTTGAGATTCAGAAACTGGCTAACAAAATTTCCAAAAAAAAATCTGTGGATCTCCAGCGATCCTTGAATTCTAGACAAACTGTGATTTTCAGCTCAAACGGATGTGTGCAAGATTCACTCAAGAATCCTTTGTGAAAAATCTTATAGACCGACACTCGCTTTGAATTGTGTTTTGTACGTGGTAAATCAGGCGAATTAGTATTGACTTCGGAGTTCTCATTAGCAGTGACTACGACTAAATAGGTACTATATGACTAGCTGTCGTCCCATTCGGCGTTTAGGCTATTGCTTTAATACACTTTGTAGACATGCGTCATCCGCCGATCTACTCCACTAATCGGTTTGTGCGACGAAAGATTTCAAGAAAGACTGACGTCGACGGGTGGATAAGTGATTGCATGCTGCAAGGAAGGAATAACACGCGGTTCAGCTATGACTGAGTCGAAACCCAAACAGGAAAGTGTTCTGGTTTTTTTTACGACTTGACCTGGGATTGGTTGAATATCCGAGTGCTGGCTCTTTGGCTTGCAATGAGGACATGCTGAG
This sequence comes from Phytosciara flavipes, assembly GCA_026413405.1. NCBI lineage: Eukaryota > Metazoa > Arthropoda > Insecta > Diptera > Sciaridae > Phytosciara > Phytosciara flavipes. The sequence continues at coordinate 6,520 of JANTFA010133514.1, forward strand.
TGGCGAGGTGATCCTGAGCAGATCTTCTTGAAAGATTTTAATGATGAGTCGATATTACAACGGATCCTTCCGCGATCTGTGTGCACCGCACAGCGATCAGAAATCTAAGGGGGAAGGAAAGGTAAAGAGGAAACGTAATAACAACCTTTGACGCGCCAGACACTCGATCATTATTTACTAGTTTCACTGATTGTGGTTCTAATTTTTTAGATATTCACTACCGAAATCTTTTACTGTGCCAGTGGCAAGCTGCGCGACAAACATAAAGTTTCATCGACGTTGAGTGACATCTATGTGAATATGAGTGACACTAGTTGGAGTAGAATGCCAGCGTCCTCCAACAATATCTTTGCCGAAAAGTCGTGTGAAAAGCTTTTTCGACCAACTATCGGAGACTAAAACCAATTCAATCAGCTGTGTTTTGTCAGACAATCGGTTTTTTTCTGCCACAGTCAGGAATCGAACTCTCAGCACGTGCAACTTCAACAGTTTAGTGGAAAGCAGACGAGTGAGAATCACTGAGTTGTTAGATGCAGCATAATGGTTCTAACGGATTTCAAAAATGCAATTAATCGTAAAACACTTCACTAATATAAGGACACCAGGACACATCAACATCGGAGTTGGTGAGACTATCTATTACTACTACCGAACCTATTGTGATAATGCTCACAAAATTCTCCACATTTCCTTCCCATTAACATTTTCCCATCATCTTTTTGCTAACCATAACGAAGCTATTAATTAATTTCAGTACCTAAAGCACCACCTATAACGTTCGCATATAAGCAAATTCGATCATATTTCAAAATGATTGAATGTAATTAAAACAAGCGAATACGTTCCCAGCATATCATTTTAGTCGACCAGTTAGCAGTTACATGGATTCGTGTTGAAAATGCAGAGCATGAAACAGTAAAGAGAAAATGAATATCTCTCCGGATTTTTACGTCTTTTTTTTCGTTGTATGTATCAGTCCTTCCTGATGGTGAACATAATATAATGAATGCACCTACTACATAACATGGGATATGGCAAAATAAAAAAATTATTTTCGTTTTAATTAAATTACACATTTTAACCGCATCACAACCAAACGAGCAATAAACTTAAGTATGGATATTACTTACACCACATATACCTGACAGTCTATGGTATATACCATGTTGTTGGTTGGGTTTTCTTTTCGTTTTACATTAGGAGAGAAGCATGACCAAGTCTTTAAAACTTCCGTCCTGTAGTGTGTAGTGTTTTATTAAATCAGTTCGATATTAAATGTGGGTTTCATGGGATGTATTGAATTTCATATATGAAACAGAACATGCTAAAATCGTTGGCAATATTTTGATGAATGTGCACGTAGCCGTTCAATCGATAAACAACGAATTTCAGCCTAAACATTTGACATTTTGCAAATGGGTGTAAATATGCATTTTCTTCGACAAAATTACGGTAAGGAAATATTGGTTTTGTTTCTGTATTTTGACCTAATTTACACATTGTTTCTAGTCAGTAAAGCATATCGGTTGTTCATGGGTGGGAAATCTGTCATAGGATCATAGCAAGTTTGCTTTTGTCAATGATGTACAGATGTTTTCAAGTGTTTTTTACAGGGTGTGCAGGGCCGAAGTTAAACTAGGCTCACGCTGGAAGCTTTAAAGCTCACCCTGTCAGGAGAAATGTCAAACTCATTTTATGTGAGGATCCATCTCGTCCAAAATATTTGGCGGCCCTACTAATTCCTCTAGCACGGTGGGGCTGAACCACTTTTTTTGACAGGTTCGTGAACATGGGAAAATTGGTTTGGAAATCATAGTAGGATGTGCTACGAGTGATTTGCATGCAAATTCAAAATCCTTTAGGTGGGACTGCTCAAGAAAAGTGATCAAAATGATCTTTCTCCATACATTTTCAGAGTGCGTATAAAAGCGGCGAGAAAAAAGTGTTGAATAACGGTTCTTTTTATGCTTAATCGCTAAAAAATATGATTTCTTGAGTAGTCTCACCTGAAGGATGGATTTTGAATTTGCATCCTACTATGATTTCCAAACCAATTTTCCCATGTTCACGAAACTGTCAAAAAAGTGGTTGAGCCCCACCGTGCTAGCTCACGATCCGCTGACCCGATTTCGTAAAAAATTATTTTTCTAGATTGGTATTGTTGCCTGTGCATAGGGTTTGCTGCTCTGACTGACACTAAGTATTGTTCTGAAGATATGCTAAAAAACGCTGAAACTCTTGAAGGGTCCTAGCTCAGGCATAAAGCGTCCAAAAATAGCCATTTTTACACAGTGACTTTCTATTGTCAGGAAAAAAATGACGTTTTCAAATCGGTTGATATTTACTCAAGGTATGCGATACACAGACAGAGGGATATGTTTAGTTCATTGCTGATTGTTTGACATCTCTGTAAACATACCCAAATGATTTGTCCCTACCGTCTGGCTCAAATCCCATTGTAACAAACGAGGTACTCATTCTAATAGTCTTCTTTACTTCGTACGAGGCTAAAAGTATTGAAGTAAAAGATTTTGTATCGAACACAAAGTGGTATTTTAGACAAATGAAGTAGTAGATTTGCTGATTTTGTTGTAAATGTAAAACCTCGTTTGTCTCGTATCAGACACTTCATCAATGAAATTTATGAATCATGATTTGCAATAAAGAAAAAATTACTTCAAACAAAAAAGGCCAATCAAGCGGAAAGATATTATTTCACCATTTATTATTTGAACCACTTCCACTCTGATTCATCGTGTTATGATGTGTAACCACAAACAACACGATGCTCAATAATATTTTTTTCTCTTGAGAACCAGAATTCTGATCAATGAAATTGTATTTAAAAGCAATTTGTGTGGACACCTACAGAGTTTTCAAAGTATATCCCGCATAATTACGGCTAATTCAATTTTGATGAAATAATTGGCTTGTTAGGTTTCGTATTTATTTAGAAAAACAATATTTCGGTCGTAAAAATGGGTCAGATCGTTACAGCACAAGCGATGAACCAGAAAAAGTGTGGTATGTCAAAATAAAATTAATAAAATTCCTACAACAACTCTCAAAACTTTTCGTCTGTTTTTCTTCTTCGACAAAACTATAAGACTAACAAACCAGAGAACCGAGCGATGTTGTATGAAAGATATGAAAGAAACAACAACAAAAAACAAAAAACCAGATTTCCCAGATACACATTGGCTGTATATACTTTGTAAAGCGCATTACATCTGTCGAATCACGATTAAAGTTTCGTCTCGGAACATATTAACATGCCATATAAATTGTAGCAGTTGGTTTTGAAGTGAATAACAATTTTATTTCTCAAAACATTTACATGCCATTATGTAAATACATCGAGATATTTTGATTGAAAATAAATTGTTGAATTGGACACTAAATTAAGAATGAATTCTGTCTATGGAAAGACGAGAGTCTAGTTTCGTTTAATTGGTTTATTTAAATCCACTTTACAATTGAGTTTTATACGGAATTCGGAGCCGAGTTTTTCTCTTTGAACTTTTCAAGTATGAGCATCAATATCGAGTCTACTACTTCTTTCTATTGACTTAGGAAAATACATTTTCCCATAAAAGGCAGCAGTCAGAGTACATCGTTCATTATCTTGTTGTTGTCAATGCAACCAGATGACCGTATTTCTACAATATTAGAGTTAATTGCGAGGGCATGTTTCCACTTAGTGCCACAATCAGATGATTCGAGGTATTTTCTTAGGGTCACACATCAAAAAGAAGAGGCCGCTAGTCGGCGGTTGGAATAGCTAAACAGTTCGAGGGCGGTAAATAGTACTTTTAGAGACGTATATGCCATGCTAAGCATCTTCAGGTGCTTCTGTTAGGAAAATGCATTTTTTTGGGGTCCGTTTCCGCATCTAACCAGCCAGAGCACATAAAGCACAGTGAGTAACTGCTTGCAAATTTTTAGGTTGAAGTGTGGTAAAGCATCATTCGCCTTCTGGGTGTAGTTTCTCCCACTCGCCAGAACAACAATTTGGAATCAGCTATTATTTAGCGAATTCGATTATGCTCATTAGCAAAAAAGAATCCATTTGGCATGAGTGTTAGGAACAAAATTTCCTCTATAGCGTGCTGGAAATGAGCGATGAAGTGGAGATAAATTCAGCCGCAGTTAGGCAAAATTTCGGAAACATTATAAAAGGAAGAAGAATTGAAATTTGTGGTCCATCATTTTCGGGAATCATTTTTTTAAAGACGGAATAAACCAATGCCCTGTCTTCGCTGCTTGATAGTGCATTGAGTAAACCATTCACTAGACAAAGACACAGCTTTTGTTGCTTTTTTGAGAAGAGAATTTGTGTGGAACTGGGTGAATGAATGAATGAATGACTTTTTAGTCAAACAATGCGCTTGACCATACACTCGGCTTGCGGCCTCGAATGTCATATAGTGCCTTAAAGTAGTATCTTTCACTCGGTCGCTTAATAGCGGATTATGCATCTCTGTTCAAAATGTTTATTTTGACGAGTTGGAAGTTAAATTCCTACAGATATAGTAAAAGAGAAGTTCAATGTCTGTGCGGCGCCCTAGCATTGGTGAACTACGAATGCCAATACAAAACAATTACCAATGAACTTCACAGTAAATTGTTATTATCACAATCATAACAATAAAGTAAAATGATTGCTCATGACTTAACAAAATTACATCCATTAAACGTCGGGAACATTAATGTTATAGAATCGCTCAATCAGGCCATAATGTTCACCTGCACATGGCGGCGTACTACATAAAATGCTAGTTTAACATGAGAAAATATCGGAGCCAAAGAAATAAATAACATCGGAGCTTTAATAATGGGAACTTTTTTTGTGTATATTAAAATGAATGTTGAAGCATTATGACTTCAAATTCAACATTAATTTAATGTGTCTGAATGGTATATGAATGTTTTGTCGGAATTAGTGCATCTTGCGATCGTTTAATAAAATTGAAATAATTACAATCCAAGGCTCTGGTTTGTTTGTTGAATGTAACAGCCCAGTCACCGTTATACTGAAGCTAATGGATTGAATGATGCTGTAACAAACAGCAACAATCAAAAAGTATTTTTGGACCCATCAAATGCTTTCGCTCTTACGTTTGTAAAACGTCGAGTGCGAATCCCTGAGAAAGGGAAAACCTTCTGTGGTCACTCCTAGATGCCAAATCAGCAATAAAAACATGAGGGGGACCCGTATGAGTAGGGTACGACGTATAGCTAGTTGTCCATGAAAGGAATACATCTTAAAACTACTTTGCAACACTGCATCTCCCGATCATTTCAATGAGACTCATTCCTTGTGACAATTGCTTACAGCGATTTCGGAAGTCCCGTACGAAGACTAATTTGAAAATGAAACTCTGAAAATAATCCACCAAAATCAGGTGAAGTCTACTCAAACCCTAAAAACTGAAAATGGCCGTTGCTCATTCAAACAAGAAAAGTTTACGAAATTCGGCAATGACGACGGCAAAGCGGTTGTGTGTGGCCTAAGAATATGGCCGTCAGCAGCCATCGTGGATTTTAGCGTTTTTGGCCTATATTTCGAGTAAGTTTCATTAGAATTTTATCAGAGAAATGATATCAGATGGCGTTGCTTTCGCCGTTGCAAATTCTATGAATTTTTTTTTGTTTGAAAGGTAGTGATGATCGTAAAATGGTAGAACTATTTTCGATGACCTGAGAAAATGGCCACCTGCCGCCATTTTGGTTTTAAATGTTTTAAGGCTACAATTTTCAATATTTCAATCTTCAATGACTAGCAAGTTGAATCACACTGATTATGAACTAGGCTCTAATTGCAAATTTGGCTACAAAGTTGCCTCTACGATTGCATTGGACAGTTGAACATATGAACAAAATTTATTTGCGTACCTAAACTGAACATTATTCCTACAAGAAACTTGATTGCTCTCATAAACCGGGTCCATATAATAAGAACCAGTAGGATTAAGCATCATTGCCTGGCTGTAATTGTGTCGAACAGCACCAGGAATGTTAATAAAATTGTCGTACAAAATCCACCAAAAACAATAAAATCAAACCAGAAGACAATTTCAAATACAATGAAATCTTGTTAACACAAAATACGAAGCTGAAGCGCATCAAACAAGAACAACCTAAAAAAAACTACAACAAAACTTGCCAGAGTGTACACATTGCACAAAAGCAATTTTCTGCATTAAAGTTCATTGATTCACACACATCAAAGCAAGAACAAGAAATAAAAGTCATCGATCGAAAAATCATGGGCAATTTTTTCCTACCCATTTCGTTTTTAGCTTTTTTTTCCGTTCTTAATATCTTCTCGATCACCGTTCAATGCATTCTCAACCCAAGGTATGTACACATTTTGATTTACTCATTCAAAAATGAAATTCGAAGCCAGTGTGTGCGAGGAGGCAACGTTTTTAAGTATTCCAATTAAAATATCTTTTTCATGCGTTTCTTATTCCATCAAACAAACAACAACAACAAAAACGACGAAGATGAAAATAAATTCTTAACTCAAAAGCACCAAAAAGCGGCACTATCAGCCACATTTTCAATTGAACCACATACGCGAAACGATCGGACGATCGAGAGAATAAGACAAAACAAAAAAAAAACAATCCAAAGACTTAACAACGAAGAAAATGAAACCTGTTATAATGGAGTGAGAGTGCTAAGACCCTTGTGATATGATGATGACGATGAGAATACGAGACGAGGTCTCTTTAGCATTACATATAGTGGAATGTGGTTTTATTTTGCATTT
>JANTFA010133525.1:0-13290 GCA_026413405.1 Phytosciara flavipes
TTTCTTAGTTTTACGAATTATACCATCAATAAATTTTTATTATTTTATTTACTTAAACGTTTTATCAATTATTTATTGAAGTTTTGGGAAAAGAATAATTTTAAAATTCATTTTTTGTGTTCTAAATTTTAGGAATTTGTTCTCGTATTGCCCGTGTTACGGTGGATCGCTGCAGTGTTTGGGGTGTTTTGATTTTGGTTTTTCATACTTTGCCTAATTGAAAAATTCAGAGCTCATATGGGTTTGTTCCAAGTGTAACTGCAACAATGCAAGAATTTAATCCACGAAGCCATAATCTCAACGTGGATGAAGTTTGACATTTTGATATTGCACTTGGAACAAACCTATTATATACTCATGTTACGCCGGGTTGATGACGTAGATGCAGCATAATGTGTAGTGTTGAAAAATCCTTAGCTGAGCAACATTAAGAAAAGTACTTCTCTTAACTTATGCTAACGGGCTTTTTTCAGCGAACGAGAGCGAGAAGTTTCCGACAGTTTTGGCGACGAAATAGAAAACAAAGCTTCTCAGCATAAGTTAGAAACGACGTGTTATTTTGTAGTATACATCTAGATACACCCCTGAGCAGTACATCCACTAATTATATTACACAATACGAGACAACCTTAATTTATCTTCACCAATATCCGGCGCAATGCTCGTTAGCAAAGCAACATTTTGACCATTTCGCGTAGTGCATGTGACCGTAATGCGAGAATTGGCTTCTCAATTTTTCAGTCTAAAAAATTGTGACTGACAGAGGAAAAATGTTTGTAATATTTTGAAGGTATTTTCAAACAAACAAAAAAAAAACTTTGCAAATATCTTCAAATCATCACCAAATCGCATTCTCTATCTGAAATAATTTTTTCCATTCAATTTGTGATTCGTACTGAGAAGAGCTACACACATATAAACGAAACAGCCGCTATTTTTTACGCAATGCTAACATTTTCTAGTTTTTATAAGACGATCTGTCTAGGCAGAGCACTGCTACTAGCATGAACACTCATATTTGAAATGTGAAACATCCAAATTTTTATGCTAAAGAAATGCTAGGCCTACTTTGATAGAATAAGCTTCCGAATGTATTTCATGTTCATACTAGAAAGCAGTGCTATGGTCTAGGCAAATGATTTAAAGAAATTCTGAAAATCGAAAGGAAGTTTCAGAGTACTGCGGATGAAATTGAACTCGCACATTCGCGATTGTTAACTTTGACGCACTAAACATTTGAGAGTGCAATTTACGATTGCAGGGCTACAGTTCCGATGAAATTGCACCTTAGCAGAGTCGTTAACGTGCATTTCTATCTGTACTAACTGCAAACGAAATCCGAAAGGACAAAATTTTGTTGCCTAATTTCTTTGCAAGGTCAAGGGTTTTGCAACCTGTTTACAAGGCCTAGGGTTGTAAACGATGTTTTGCTTAATAGTGACATTCCGCATGAGCTTGTTATGCTATTTCACTTCATTCAAATTCTTCTACTATACATTCAGAGGTTGAACTAACTTATTTATGTGTAAAATATGCGACAGAAAAGATTTCTTTGTTTTGTTGTTTGTGCATTTGTGATGTGACACGTCTAGAATGTTGTGCATCACAGGAGTGAAATCACTTGATTGTGTACACTTCCAAGTGATAACTCGGTCAACTACTGTAGTCTGGTCGGTGAAAACGTTGGTTGCGGTGATGTTGGTGATGATAAAATTTTGTTGAATTCTATTTTTCCAATTTGTTGCTAAATTCAATGGGTCCACGAGGGAAGAAACACACACAATTAAGAGTGTGATTCATGGTTTTCTTTTGTGAAAGATAGCAAATCATAATGAAAATGGCAAAACATAAAAAGTTTTTACATCAAAATTCAAAAAGACATCGCCATCGGTAATGACATGATAAAAAGTATGCGGATGAATTTGTTTGTTTTTATTTAGACAGCCACACACTTTTTATCACGCAATTTATCGAATACGGAAAATTTCTTGGATTTTGACATAACTGCTTGCTTGCTTGTTATTTTCAGTAATTGTTTCTGTGTCCAAAATAGGAATTCATAATGATAAACCCACCGGCTCTTAAATTACCATAAATTATTATACTTCGTAACGGTTGGCTTAGTGGTTATTGTAATAAATGTCCTAAGGTTTACGGTTTAAAGTTACTCATAAATATTAGAGGATATTTTAAGTTGTATAATAAAGAGTTAATAGGGGACGTCAGATTTCTTGAAAGCTTAATCCCATACGCAGACACTAGCGCTAATTCCGAACCTCAATGGCGAATGTCAACGATAAGAGCAAAACGATTCTACCACTTTTCTTCGAACTGATTCCAAATAAAATTTAGCGATAAATTTTGCTTTCATTGTTGAAATTTGCCATTAAGATTTGGAATTGGCGCTAGTGTCTGCGCGCGGGATTAGAAGTTCAAAAGATCTGACGTTTTACATTTTTCGTGTCAAAAGATTTTCCAGTTGCTCCACGTGTTCGAATCCATTACCCAAAATAGATGCACATGATGCTACATGCACACCCACTTTTTAAATCTAGTCTTCGAATACGTGTAACTCCCGCCTCCTTTCGACCAGTTGCTCTCAGTTTAGGATTTAGTCATAATCTTCAAATATTCCAATGCATTGTGAGCTGCATTCTGTTGAGCCTCCTCTGCTGTCGCTCCGGTTCCCTGGCATACAGCCACTGGCAGAGTGGATAATTGAACCAAACACTGAAAACGGCTGGCTACGGTCTTTTCCTCAATGTGGCCGTACTTTATTTCGAATTGATGTTCGGTCGCTATTTCTTGAAGGAACTGGATGTAGTTCACTTCATCGGTGTTGACGGTGGTTGTCTGGAAAATGGTCAACAGTTTATAAAGATGAATTCAAAATATTTTCCAGGTTTTGTTTCACAGTGTTAACTATGAAAGCTAAGAATATGTGTTCACGACACAGTAATAGAAAAGTATTTAAATTTGGGACTTTATTCAACAAAGTATTGTCTGTACTTTGTGTGACGGGCTCTTGTCAATTAATACGATGATTTTCTCTAAAATTGCAAAAGGGTCGTACATAAAAAGCCGTCACGCTTTTTCAGTCCTGTCATATGATTTAAATAACTAAAAACTCGACAAGTGCTTGAGTCAGTGGTGTGTCCTACAGGTCCTACACCCCCAAAGACATCTCCTAAATGAGAAGTAGAACACACTATCGACTCACACTTGAACACTTGTCGAGATATTGATGACAGCACTTAAAAATCGTGACGTCATTTATGTACGACCCAAAATCTGAGCTAAAGTTGGTCGTATTCTATCAACAAAATGAAACAAAATTTGAAAGATGTACAGCGGGAGAAAAATAAGAAACGACACACACAATCCGCTTTACGTTGTTCATTCCACAAGCAACATCACTCCATATACGGATGCATAGCAATGTGGACATCGCATGTGGAATGAATAACGTAAATTGGATCGTGTGTGTGTCGTTTTTTCAACCGCTGTAGCGTGTTAAATTTGAATTCATTGCTAGTGCGCAATTAAAAAAATATTTTTAAAAATTTTGACTTTAATGACAGGAGTCAGGAGTCACTATGTACACAAGCCGGATTTCTGTCTCTTTCTGAGTGAATAGAGTGATAATACCTAATTGGGATATTGAGAAATATTAGTCGAATAAAGCCTAGCATCGAGTAATGAGGGAAACGATGAAAATTTAAATTAATTTTAACGGAAACAAAAACAAAATAATTCACCTGCAGTTGATTTAATGATTTTCCTCCCACGTTTTTTAGCGACTTATGAAACTCAGTTACTTTTACCACATGCTGGTTATTAGCAATCGGCATATTCACACCTTTCAAACTGGTGTAGCGACTCAAAATCCTTACGACAGGCATCTACAAAGACACACAATTTTTTTTTCTTTAGTTTTTTTTTGTCAAATCGTTTTGGGCTAGATGCTTTTAAAAATCCAAGGTCGTATAAAAGACCTCGTAAAAATCCTTCGTTTTGCTTCTTTAATCGTCAGCAGGTTAAAATATTTTACTTTTGTAGTTTAAAAAAAAGTTGTGTGTTTTTGTGATTTTCAAACACACACGATTTGCAATTTTATTGAAATGGTTGAAACTTTCTCAAGATATGCCACCGTACAGTAACTTTAGTTAACGCTTAACGTGGGAAAAGATATGCCAAAGAAAGGATTTTTTTTGTCTTATCTACATTGAACATTACTCATTCGAAAATTGGTACCATGGATAAAATGGTGAATACAACCTTTTTATGTGTGTATGGTTAGGAGTACCGATTTTCCCTCGATTTGTGATTAAAAATAACTTTCAAAAACTCCAATCATCCATTCGTCACAATGAAAGTGGAGAGAAGGTATGTCCGAACCGTACAAGCCGGAGGACATCCGGATTTAGCTTTTTGTAGGCTTGAACGAACTCATCCTTCGAATTTATGATGAAACATTCTAAAAGAATGAGTTCGTTCGACGCAAAAATGTAAAATCCCTTGAAAAATATGCATGTCCTCCGGACCTTACTCATTCAAAGTGACAGTTCAAAAGAGAAAAGTTCTTCACTGAACTGTCGCACTTATCTTATTGAAAATGTCATTCGGCCAATTGTCAAACCATACAATATTCGAACGCTTCAATTTAAATGTAGCAATCCACGACCCTGTCCCGTGACTAACAAAGTTTGATCCTCCATTGATCCTTTCTTAAAGCATGTTTAATTCATTCGAAAGAGGACCGCTAGTAAACCACATAAGGTTGCATGAAGGTTGCTTTCAGAAAAATCTCACCGAATCCGAGCAATTTCAAGACCCAGTTTGTTAGTCAGGGGACAAGGTCGTGGAATTTGCTATTGAAATGTTGGCTCGTGTTGTGTGGATATTCGCAATAAAGGAATGAGAGAAATAGGAGGAGTCAGAAGAAAAAGAAAACTGTGATACGATGACCTTTTTTAAAATGATAAAGCTTGTGCATAACGAATACGAACGAAATTAAATATGGTTTCGTCATTCACTAAGTTTCTAAAGAAAATAATTTAAAAAAATTTCACCAAATGTTCCATACCTCAGCATTAACATCATCATCTAAATCCTGATTCGCCTTGCTCTTGGCCAATGCATTCTTGTGAATATTAATCCACATTTTGTGTGCGGCCAAACGTTTAGCGATTTTTTTGCTTTTACCTTGGCCAACCTCTCGATATTTTGATACAACACAAGCAATGGTAAATTGCCGTTCGTGTGGAAGTCCCAGTTCTAATTCATTTTCATACATTGGTGGTGGCCAACGTCTGGCCGTGCAAAGCTCTTGAAGCCATCCGATCGGATTGCCAAAAACGTTACTATCCAAACTTGAGTTCAGATCACTTGAAAGAGAATGGTAAAAAAATAAATATAAAAATGCGTAACGTTTTGGTGGGTAAAGAGGTGTGGCCACACTACGCTGATCACAAATGTGTTAGCTTCGTATGTAAAATTGATTCGTCTATGAAAGCTTTACTCTTTCTTATACAAATCTAACACATTTTTCGTCAAAAATAGCCTTCCACTTTCTTAATTGACTCGCAAATTTTAGCTCCTCTAGAAACCAATTCACTTACTCAATATTTCCATTCACTGTGGTAGTGATCTCGTTCACAGTATATGAAACACCTGTCAGTTTGTCAATAAGCGCTTTAGCGGCCGAGTGTTTGGCTTCCTTTTTCGATTTGCCAGCTCCAATTGCTGTAATAAAATTACCAATTGAGTAAAGTTAAGGACGTTGATCAAGTAACTATCTATCATTTCTAATTGAGACAAATCGAAGGTCGGAACTAGTTCACATGGGCTATAGAGGTCTATTCTTTTTCGTTTCTTGGCCTTCTAGTGTATGAAGCACAGAAAGCTTTTACATTTTTTATGCCGTTCTTAACAATCGGAATTCGAGCCAAACGGTAAAGGCAATAACTTGTGTAAAATCAAAACTGAATTCGGGCTCTGTCGGCCCATGCTTGACATCCATATTAGTGTTTTAGCGTTTTTTGGAAGATATCTTCGAAAAAGTACTTGTTGGAAGTGTATTAGGGAAAAAATTCATCGAAATCGGGTCACTGGAGTGAGGTTACGTAGAACCCATGCTAGAGTTATTATAGGAAATACACTTTCCAGCGCTAAATTCAATTCGATTCCTCATCAGGTAGTACAAAAAGATAAAAAAAATTGTACCTAGGACAATGAGAACTCACTATGCAGTCTCTGTCACCCGAAGTTACCTAACCGAGAGACCTACTACTAAGTCAAAGTTTGCCTATCGTGATAAAAGTATACAAAAAATTTACCATCTTTATCATTGTACCAAACGCGATAACGAAACGTAGGCTCATGATGAGCGCCTTCGATTCGCACCAGCTCGTAGCTTGGCGTAATTCCTTGTCGACTAAGAATTTCCTGGAGAATAGACACTGGCGTCTTAATACCCATATCAGTGACTTGCTGTTCGGATAAATAATTTAGTTGGCTTCGTCATTCTATTTAAATTATTCGGTAAATTACCGCCAAATCGATGGCATTCAGTGATTCTTCCAGTGTTGTACCATTTTCTGTCGTTGTATGGTTGTTGTTACGGCGATTGCCTTTTTTCTTGTTGGGATTTTTTGATGGTTTTTGTAGTGGCTTGGGTAGTGGTCTAGCTTGAGTGGTGGTTGTGGTGCTAGTCTCCATTTTCTTTTTTGTTAGAGTCTAAAATGCAAAAAGTTTTAACTTAAATTAATTTGACTGCATTTCAATGTAGATTTTGTTCATTAGAAAGAGAGAAAGTGCGATGCGATGTTGGGTTTCCCTTTGACATAAACGGTGATTTAGTATCGACAACTGCTAAAGAAAAGTTCCCAGCCTGTGGGAGGTTAACAGTATGTGCTCTCAATAGTACACGAAGTGAGAATCATTTGTTCTCATATAAGAACATGGTGAAATGATAGAGACGAAGAAATTATGCCACGACCGCGGCCGACCACACTTATAAATTACGTACGTGAATGGACATTTCGTATTTAAGCAATTTCTTGGGATGGTACTTCCGAATTAGGACTGGAAACATCCATTACATAATTTCTGTTCAGAAATCATTTTTGACCGCATATATACTTGGATATCTATCGAGGATCCTGATTTGCAATATGCATGAAATCTAGTACAAAATGCATAATGAACGTAGTATCATCGCCTCGAGCGTTGTAAATATTATCCATAGTAACTTTTAATAGGTTTTTTAGCTAAACTTTGTGGTTTTCTCTCTTCTAAATTGTATTTGTCCTCGCTCGTGCTATTTAGATGTTGCTTGGTTGGCAAAAAAGTACAAAACTAAACGATCATTTCTTTGCTGCTGATCTACTTGAATACAAAAAATTCATTAAATTATTGTCACGTCAAATTTTCACTACGCATTAGCAATGAAATGATGCTCTTTTCGCGCTGAAGCTCAATCCCTCTAATTTTGAAAACAACGTTTGTGAATTTGCTAGAGAAGTGGCAGGCGGTCAAAAGGGACGGTCGCCAAAAATTTTTGCTCCGCCAATTTTTGTGCCAAATTTGCTTTAAATATTGTTTATAAGCTCTATTGGCACATTATGTGAGACAGAGGATCAGGAGAACATGGACGCGTTGGAATTACGCAGTAAAATGAATAATTTTGCGTTGGGTTTCTGGACAGTGAAGATGCTGAGGCGACGCCATAACCTATTCCGAAATGTACAGGAAATGGTTTCAGCAACGACATTGGAAAATAGAAAATACAAATTGGCAAAGGACAATTGGAATTAGAATATTTAATGCCTATCGGAGCCCCACGGAGCCTATCGATTGTGGTGATGTGGGAGAGAGCGGCTGCACTGCAGAATGGGAACTGCATGGATATGTTTATAAGAAAGAAGCAAGTGTGAGAATGGAGATACAACCAGGTATGTGAGGAATATGAATGACATGAGGCGGGTGAGATTGCTGGAAGTATGTGGCTGTGAGGTAATTTGTCTGTCATTATGCATTTTAAACTCTCAGGAGATCTAACAAACATACTCTGGTAAATCTCTATAGAGATCTTTCGAACGTGTAGCTAGAAATTGAATAACGTAGTTAGTCGAACTGTACGTCAATTTGAGGGTCAGCTCCTTGTGTTATTGTCCTTAACCACTAACTTGGTTGGCCTAGCGTAATCTAGGAGGCAGAGCGATTGAAATACATCGCTCGCTGGGTATAGTGGAGTCGTAGTCGGAGTTGGAACGTTTGTGACTTTGCTAGGGAGTTGCCTTGGTTCTGGTGAAAATTATGTAAACTAAAATAAGTGTGACTGATCAAGTATGTTGAATGAGTGATGTATCAAGAAGATCGTTTGAATTAAATCAAATGGATGCAATCGTTATTTGGTATTAAGCGTAGTTTTAGTGGCATGGGATCCATTTCTGTTCTATGTGAATTTTTATCAATAAGAAATTCAAATTTGAGTGCGAGTAGAGTTTCTTTTTGCACGTTAACGAACTCCAAGCAAAAGTCATCACAGTCGACAGCTGCCAAATAGAGTAATGATTCATATGAAATTTTCTTCCTCTATTTTTTTTTACAGAGTGTGTACCTTTTCATGACATTTGTACAGTTTCCAGTCCTCTTTTTTGAGTACCACTCACGCTTAAAGTGCGTTGCCGGTTTGGTGGGAATATGACATTGTGAACCAAGCCGGTGCGTAATTCATCGTTCTTGTTACCACGATAGCCCCGAGAAATGCTTTTCTCTAAATTGTTCTTTTGTTATAGATTTCAATTTCACTTTATGTGTCCCTAAACGATACAATTTCCGTTCCTATGTTTCACTTGAGTTTTAGTTTTTGAACTCTCAATGAAAACCACAAAACAGGGAATGTGCCGGTTTTCGAAATTCCGAGCATTTTATCATGAGAAAATAGTTGGTAGATGAAAGTGCATCATAGTGTTCCAAACAGAGTTTTGAATTTGCGAAATTCATTCTGATTTCATTTTCACAATTTCATAACTTTTATGAATTGAGAAAGTTGGAGGCCCAAGGTTCGTTGGTTTTTTAATGCCTCTGAAGAGTTGCAATGAAAATAAAAGGAATCTATAATATTAAACCAAATCCATTAACATAGATGGTGATACCCATATCGAAATTAGCAAATTATCGAAAAATTAGAAAGGTCAATGTGTCAATGGCCTGATCTTTTGAAATAATGGGGTTCAATTTTATTATAGTCGTTTTTCAGACTTTTTCATGACCTGTGTTCTCATCTTAAGTTTCTTTTGACATCAGAATAGAATCACTTTACTACCTAAGAGCCTAAATAAAATAATTTATCTGTCTTGCTTCGTTAGAAATCAGGAAAACTGAAAATTTGTACTCGGCGTTTTCACGACAAACGGGCGTATTTGAAAACAGAGGTCTCGTACCTTGACTACAACTTCCTTTCCAAAAAACCTGGAACGCTCAAATTTTGGTTATCGATTATGGAAATCCCAAGCTTCGTTCAGGTTAAATTAGGATCAAATTTGTCAGACAGAAGCGGAGTTAGAGGTCATCACTTTCAGGGCTCGGAACGAATACGCCCCTGCGTAGTGAGAACGACGATGTTAGGGAGGGCATCGTTTATACTTAGCACGTTAGATGACTCTGACACAATAAAAGTTTTATGCAACACCGTGGAGAAATGTATTAGGCACGCGATGTGTGTTGTGAGACTTGGCTTGTGTGGCATTTACCCATCGAGTTTCTAAGAAGCACTTTCCAGCCAATGTAATAAATAAATATGATTTGACTAGTAATCTTTGATCAGTTTCGTAGATTGTCTACAGCCGAAGTTAAGAGTCGCTCCATTCAAATATGGAGCCAGAATAGTTTAAGTTGGCTTTATTATTTACTTTTCACACAACTTATACTTGTCAAAACAAAGGGAGGGAAAAATTTCATTAACAATTCGGTGCCAGAAGTCATTTCTCTTCCGTTTGCGAACAATTAAAGTTTGGAAATTTTCTAGAAGCTTTACCTCATCCTATTCTTAAGTTCATTCAAACTAGGACGTAAATCAACGTTGCCTTCTCTCTTGCAACTGTATTTACTTTGCTAGCGAGGCAATCTGGCCATTAAGATTAAGAATTTTGGACCCATCGTACGCCAAAATATATGGAGAAAATATGGAAAATGTATGAAGCGTACGCTTTTGTTAGCCTCCATCCTCCCTGTATAGCGTGCGTACTTTCTGAATGACGGAATGACCCCTTATCTCACTAGCGAAAACCGTTTCCCCCTCTTGTAAAACGCCATACTTTACACATAAAGTAATTTGATATCATGATGGTATCACGATGTGTGAAAGTGTCTGAGGGCTTCAGGCGAGATACGAGAAATCAAATTACTTCACTGGAACAGTAATGTACTATTGTCGCACTCTGTGGACCATCATCGATTTTAATCTACTTGACAGACACTTGCACAGACCACAAGTCGTTGTAAACGATTTTACGAGCATAATTGGTTTAAATTTTGTAACGTCTCATTGCTGTTCACCACCAGTCTTTCACCGTCACATTTTTATTTAAAAAACATTTTCCCACGACAGCGTGAACAGTGACGTGAACAGCCCATCACGTTCTCTTAAGGCGAATGAGAGGTTTTCAGTACGAGTCGGAGGAGAGTTGTGGAATCGAATTCGCTTTGGAAGTTCTTCGGAATGAAAAATGCACTGGATAAACAAAGGTTTTTGGATTATTTAGGAGCAAGGAAAGACTGAATAGAAACGTCTGTAACATAAAGGCATTTCGGATTGTGATGACTTTCGTATAGTCGTAAAACTCTAACAAAGTCAAAATTTTGTGATTAACGTTCACAAATATTGTATGGAGGCTAGATCCCTAAAGTGTTCACATGCTTTGCCCAAGTCCATCATTAGCATCCAATACAACTACTTTACTGAAACGTTTGCCGTCTCATGACTGATCTCCATTGATATTGGTCTTAAGTGATAGTCATCGAGCATGGAAACAATGTTTTATTTCCGGTAAATTTCAATCAGCGGGTAGAACTCACCGGAAACTTTCAATCAGTATTCTTGCTTATACAACCTTCCCGCTGATACAAACTCGCTGCTGATACAAATTTCCCGCTGATACAAATTGCCGCTGATACAAACTTCACGCTGATTGAAACAAAACTTCCAGCTAATAAAATTTCGCGATGAGTTCCAATTTTCTAGAGTAAGAGTAAAAATTTCACCTTCGACGAAGGCACGATATTCCGGTTTTCAATTTTGAGCCCACCCCCAAAGATTTTTAACGTCACGCTTTAGTAACGGATCTTTTGAGTACTTGAGTTATGAGTAAATGTTATGGTATGTAGTGTGCTTGTGATTCTCTAAAAGTTAGGTAAAGCAAAGAATTCATTATGAACGTGATAGTCCAACCGGCCGGCACCAGATTGCTGCTTCACCGCGAGTGGCTGTCGGGTTTTTGGGGTTTTTTGATTTGCATGTCATTTCCGATTCGCAGTATCGAAATATTTGCAAGTGTTCGTTGCTGCAATTGGACTAAATCGGATTAGATTAACTTAATGAGATTAATGTACTATTTGGATACGGATCTATATGCAGGTTCGGTACCAAGCCACTGAGTGCTACATGGCCCACATATATGCCCTTCGAAGAATGGCATTTATGAGCTCGTGTCTCGTCAGGCCCATTGAATTGCATTTGCTGAAATGGTTGCGTTCAGCATGAAACTTTGATGGCAGCAACAAAGTAAAGATGATTTCCAATATTGTTTTTCTGTTGCTTTTTTATTTAAACTTGGTATGTCATCGTTCAATGTTCACATCAGCCGTACGGTTCTCATAATGAACGGGAAGCAAGTGTTCATTTCAAGTTTTAACACCACAATTCTCGCAAACAGTAGATCAATAAAAACAGTAGAGTAAATTCAATTTATTTTGATAATTGTATTCGGTATTCGTAGTCTTCCACTCTCTCTAGGTATTCGCAGATGATTTGAAGATCACAAAACACATCAGGGCTCTTTGTTAGAGCCATGTCTACACCATTAGATAAAAAAATATGCACCGTGATAATTGCAGTATTTCTAGTTAACAATTTTAACTAGTCTAAGTCGCAACAAATAACACTGGTCTTGCTTTTGCATACAGACACTTTGAACATAAATTAAACATGCGCCAAAGGCATGGGTACTCTAGAAGACATTGGAATTCCAATTGTACATCCATTTTTTAAGTTTAAACAACAACACAGTAGTTCTAAAAAATGTATTTGTTCTAATGTTCCACAAAAGGATTGTTGAAGAAAGAAAAAAAACAGCCGCCATTTCGCTGTACATACATCAAAGCATCACAAAACAACAAAAATCGGCCATATTACAGGTATTCATGATGATGAAGAAACGAGTCATACTTTTGCCCGCCGCCATTTCATCGCTGTACACTCTTAATTATATGCTGTGTCGTGTACACCGACATTTTTCTATCAAAAGAGGAACAAAATAGCCACAAAAGATTCTCTCCTTAATAACCAAGGAGAATTTAAAATTGTAAAGGCACAAAGGGGACTTTACGGATTCTTTGGAAACCGCAACCTTTTGTACGGTTGTGTTACAGAAAAAGGAATTATCGATCGCACTTTCTATTGGAAGAAATATTTTTTTTTAGACTCGACCGATCGAATGAAACTAAAACCAATTTCATTTCGACGATGGAGAATTTTCATTAATCATCATAATGTATGAACATGCCTGGCTTTTATAATCACAAAATAAAGGTAAAATCACGGGAAAAACTATGCGATGCAAATCACCTTTTCGACGCTAAGTGACATTCAAATTGTATGGATGTCGATTACGGCTTGTTTCTTGTTCTTTGATGTCGCTGCGTTGTTGTTTGCATAGGCGTCGATTGCCATACTGTCAGCGAATAAATATCGTTTTCGAAATCTTTATCGATGATGCAGATGACAGAGAGGTGACAGAAGGACGGTGTGCTTTAAATAATTCTATTTGAAATCGGCAAATAGGGTGGCAGGACGGGCGAAGTAATGAAAAAGAGCACTGATTTATCAACGACTTGCATAGAGAAAATGATGAAAATCCATCTCTGTCAATTATGATCTGATGATTGAGAATTATGATGTATCATGGTTGCTAGTTCAAACCCAACCGTGGACACATGAGTAAAAATTCTTTCACTTCAGATTTCTGTGTCTAGTATGTTTCACTTTAATAAAAATTAAAGTTTGTT
>JANTFA010133536.1:0-23497 GCA_026413405.1 Phytosciara flavipes
TAAGAACATAGAGAATTTCATAGAAATTAATCAATGAACTCTCGACTATGTTAGACTGAGATTGTGCGGATGGACATTAGTTGTCTAACTTTCAAGAATGTTCCCTAACAATTTAATTAGACCAGACTAACAATACTCACACAACTTGGTATGTGTGCAGAGATTCTTAGTGACATGACAGCTGCATTATACACAAAAACAATAAAAACAACGATAATCATCAACTTCCTACAAATAAATCAAAAGTTTATGTAGAGAATGCAAAAATTGTGTTTACACTCAAAAATATATAGCAAACTGAGCCAAGTTCTTGGCTTCGGTTTTATTTTCGAAACAAGTGCCATACATAAACAAAAGTGTATTCTTTCCCTGTACATAAGGAAGAAGAATCGAAATTAAATTTGATGCTCGGACGCATTGGTACTGCTATTGATGATGTTACACTCAGGAATTTTCTTTGCAAATTTTAATTGGAAATTATTTTGAAAAATTCGGTTACATACCTCGACAATCAATGAGACTAAGTCCTAATGTAGAGTTATATTGGACTGGACAAGCAATCACTTCAAATCGTTGATAAACGGGTGGGTATTGTAGCTGGTCGCCCGTTTAGAAGAATTTCAAATTCGATAGACTTTTCCTTCGCCTTATTTTTTTCTCACTCCACGAATAACAGAAATCTTCTTATGTACCGAATCCAATATGTTCACAATACTTCTGCCCAATTGCATTAAGGTAATATGGGACAATAGACTGATTTCGAGCAAAAAAGAAGGAGACGAAATTTTTCTTCTTTTTTCTTCTTCTATTTATTTGAAAACGAACGGCAAACGGAACATTCGATCATGTCCTTTTAATAAGAAAACTGTTAACCAACTATATTTACCGAGCCGAAAAGAATATAATTTGAAAAACTTCTATTTGCCCAATACATATGTACACACAGCCAGAGCATAAACACGTACACACGATTTTAATGAAGAAAAAAAAAGTTTGTAACGGACATTAATAGACTAATACACAGCGTAATAAATATGAAGCAATTTAATGAAGCACTTTTCATTTTCATTCAATTTTTTTTGTTCTTTCTCGTTACATATATGTACTCAGTACTCACACACATAATTTCGTAGGGATAACATTGAATTTCCGAGTTAACTTTTTTTCTTGGTTCTGTTTCGTGGTTGTTGTTGTTGTTATGTTGTTGGTGGTGTTGTTAATAAACATAAAAATAAAAATAATTTTGTAGCGACTATATAATGTATCGGCCAATCAGTCAGCAATCAACCAATAATAAGTTTTTATTTCGGTTCGAAGTAACAACCCAAAAGAAATGAATTTCCGAGGAGTTCCATCAGGTCAATATAATATGGTGAGGGATTCTTTTGAATTTCGGAAGGTCAGAGTCGGCACTGTTCTTTGAACGACTCCTTGGATATGACTTGAATCCAAGCTTTCGAAACCAGCATTATTCTCATATAGGCTCTACCTACTTAGGGGGTTCGGTGGGATATGCTCAAAGGAAAAAAAATTCCCTTTTTGATTCTGGTTCCATTTTCACAGGAAGAGTAGGGCATAGAGGGCATAGACGACTAAGATTCCAATGGAAATCTAGGATGGAGTACTCCTGGGGCCGATACTAGGATCAAATTATTTGATGACATCACTGTCAAAAGGTATGGCTTTCGGAAAAATTCTGAAAATCGATGGACATCGGTGAAATTTTACTAGGTTTGTGGACGCCACACTTACTTACTTTAACGGCGCTACACTTATGGGCCCTGGCCTGATTGAGAATTCCGTTCCATCGTTGTCGGTCATTCGCGACACTGTGCCAACTCCTTACTCCCAACGTCCGAAGATCTCATTCGACGCCATCTATCCATCGCATTTTTGGGCATCCTCTTCATCTTTGCCCTTCTGGATCATTTCGGAATAGGATTGAGGGAGCTCTATTATTGTCCATGCGCGCCATGGACGCCACAACTAAGTCTAAAAGGTAAGGTTGTTGCTTATTCGTAGCTTAGAGAATCTCCAATTTCCTTTAATGCACATTTGGGTGGAAAGGTGTTCATTTATCACTTTGAAATAATCCAATGACAAAACAATTCGAGTTTCGTAGAATATGGGTGCTGACTCTAGGCATTTGCATTGCTACGTTACTAATATGCACTAATCTTATCATTTTAAACTTATCTGTGACGTCCACAGGCCTCGTCAAATTTCACCGAGGTTTCATCGATTTTCAGTACTTTTCCGGGAGCAATACATATTTTCTGACAATTTTTTCGATCCTAGTATCGGCCTCGGTAGTACTCGATCCTAGCTTTACAATGAAACCATAGTCGTACACTCCTTACTCTTTCCCCACTCTTCCTGTGGAAATTACACCGGAATCAGAAAACGTCATTTTTCGTGTCTTGAGTACATTCCACCGGGGACACTATAAGCAAGTAGAACCTATTATGTGGCTAATTTTCAGAGGCTCAAGACCAGACCCTATTCACTATCCAGGGATAAATAGATAAGTCGTATAAGGAACAGTGTCGGTTTCGAGGGAAACCACTCTCATATTAATATGATTAACAAGAGGGGCTTCCCCCTCCCGCCTCGGTCGGTTTTGACCTTCCAAAATTCCAAAGAATCCCTCGGTATGTGTGTTAGTAGTTTATAGGCAGTGGTAGCGTTAATTTATAATTAAAAGCCATTTTTTCCATCTGCTTTCAATTTAAAAAAAGGTAAACCCCGAAACCAGTCCGGTTTGGCATTTTAGAAAGTTTAATTGAAAATGTGAAAAAATTTAAAAGTAAGAGAAAATCTCATTAATTTCTTCGGCAAAATAAACAAAAGAGCTTTTTAAAATATAAACTGAAAAATTCCGACGGTCAACAACTCGTGACTCCCGTCATACAGCACAACATTTTCACTGGTCAACAGCTCGTGACTTTCGTCATATAACCGTAAGACGCAATTTGAAAGATAATCATTCATTTGAGAGAATTTTTCCTTCATTCTTTCGTGTATTCGTTCACAAAATCCTTAAGAAAGAAAATCCGCATCAAAACTTTCTATCACCGAATTGTAATATCTCTGAAATTTGATGCAAGGACACTACAGCTTGTCGATGGCGCGGTGGCGCTACTTTGAATAGGTATGTGGTGACGCTACACGATCAGCAAAAAACGTCAGTAGAGTCTTGGCTGAGTGTTTCGCGAAAACGATGTTAGTATAAAACTGATCTTCGGGACAATGTCACAATAATAGAAATCTCAAACAAACTTATTTCGTCTGTAAACAGAGCGTGATTCTCAATTTTTCATTCATGAATGTTTGACGTTACACCCGAGACCAGTTAACTGGTCCCCAAAGGTCACATGTTTTTTTAACAACTCATGGATAACATGCATGCTCATTCGGAGCGAACAAAAAAACTTCAATTTGATGACTGGTGCGCTCTCACCACGAAAGGTAGTGGTATGTCTCATTTTGGAAAGTATCCTCTGCAGCTAACAAATGGTTTACAACGAAATTCAACGTTGGAATGGACTAATTCGATTAAGATGACTGTAAACGTACTACCAGCTCCCAGTAAGAACAAACCCTGCAACGAGTTTGGAACATCAGGACACATCCTTGGCAAATGTCCTCATATCGGGCTTTCGCGTAACAATCAGCATAGGCAAAGCAAACTTTGTACAATTCAAATGATTTGTTTGATCAACTATTTTTCAAGTTATGTGAATTGACACCCTAAACTATTTTGTAAACTCAAGCGATTTACTCTGCCGTCCCTTCCCTCTCGGACTTCCAATTTTCTCACCTCGATAGACAAACAGCTATTGACATACAACAAAATGAAGTGACTCATTAATTCGCATGTCTCTTGTAAAGTCTTGAGGAAGGAAATAAACGTGCGACGGGCAACCGTACACATTCACATAATTTCTGATCTCCCCGCTTTTACC
The DNA here is from genome assembly GCA_026413405.1 of Phytosciara flavipes. Classification (NCBI taxonomy): domain Eukaryota; kingdom Metazoa; phylum Arthropoda; class Insecta; order Diptera; family Sciaridae; genus Phytosciara; species Phytosciara flavipes. The sequence goes on from JANTFA010133536.1 coordinate 3,966, forward strand.
GTTCAACACGGGTATCACGATATTACGTAATTACGAAATGCTCAATTACGTACTTGATTTAATAGTGTGCGACGGTATGAATCACATGATTTAACAACCATTTTCCATTTAATGAACTTTGAACATTCGTAACAGAATTGTTGACAAGCAGAACTTATAGAAACTTCTAGGACAACGACCACTACATCGATAAACGTGCTCTGGGTAATGTTCTCTTGAGTTCATTCATAAATGACGTCCTATACTAGGGGGAAGGGGTCAGCAAAGCGTCACATGTCCTGTTATAAGTATAGGAAAACATAGAACGATGGGAAAGGGGGTGGTTCAATAATTTAGGTCCCTTTCTGTCGTAATGTAAAAGAAACTTTGCACGAATGATGCAACACCTTTAAGGAGTCGTACAAAAATGACGTCACGTTTTTCCAGTGATGTCAGCAGATTAGAAAAAATGATAAAACTAGAAATTTCTCAAATTATTTCAGTCAATATTGTGTCGTAGTTCCCTCCTAAATGAAGGGTATGATAGTACTGACTCGAAAAAGTTCTTTATTGTCGAGTTATATGTGATTGGAATACACTGACAGCACTGAAAAAACGGGACGTCATTTGTGTACGACTCCTAATACACTTGCCGTTTCTAGAACAAGTTAACAAGTTAACAAGTTAACGTAAAAAGCTGGTCATATTTACCCGGAATGGTTTCTGCTTATGCAGGGGAATGCCATTCGATGTTAAACATTTTATTCACTGTCTCTCACTGTCCAATCTATAACAATAACAAATCCGATTCGAACTTGCACATAACCATTTTATCCAATCACAGGATGAATACCATCACAAATCCTTTCCTAATGTATTCAAATACGTAACAAAATAGAATTTCACTTTGCGCCAACAGTTTTAAACTTTTACGGACAGTCTGTTCAAATTCTGATAGAAGATTTTAAGTTTACATCACACTCAGCCACTACTGGTCTTTACTAAGTCATCAATAAAATGAGCCTCTGATTCCTACTTATAGAAATTGATCCAGCAAGTTTCAGTAAACAATGTACAGGTTCACGAGTTCCTCATCACTTCCGACTCCGTCTCGAAACAACGAAAGTGTAATACCGTTAACGGTTACAAGAAAACGAACGGAAAGAAAGAAAGAAAAAAAACGTAAACACAACAAAGAGAATAATTGTGTACTAATTTCGCACTGCACATTGTCGCCGTGTATTACCTGGGTACACAATCGAAACATAGATGCTACACAATGTATAACCTAACATTGAGATCAAGGGAAAATCTTGGCCGTTAACTTGAATTCGTAATGAATGTATATAAATAATGTCGTCTTGAAATTGACGATTAATTAGATTAAAAATAGAGACAAAAATTTCAGTTTTACATTATGTATAAACACATCTGAGTGAAGTAATTAATGTTTTGAAAATACATCAGTCATGAGAGATGAGACATGTGTCCTAATGTGTGTGTGACGAGAATATGTAATGCCTTTATCTACTTACGTATAAAGTAATCGATTGTGATGTGATGATGATTTTTGATCGTATCGTTATTCAATCTAGACGGATATGGGTGACGGAATTGTTTTGCTTTTTTCTTTGGTAAATTTAATTCTTCATGTGTTTTGGCAGCACTTGAACAAAATGGTTGAAATGTTTTCGATCTTTCGTCGTTCAACTATACTTATAGGACATAAGTGTAGACAGAACCATGTTCTGCACACATAAGAAAAACCGATGAATTGAATCAACGGCTGGACATGGACATACTCAAGAGCCGGAAAAATGTTGTTCAAATTCTTAAATATTTCGTAACACGATGTTTCCTCAAGAAAAGCTCAATGTAAGCTTTATTTAGAGCTTCAAGCACAACACTGAAAGTTTGTTAGGGATCGTTCATATATGACGTAACGCTGTTAGGGGAGGGGTTCAAGAAAACGTGACGGTTCGAGTCACTTTCGACCCTTTTTGCTTGACGAAGAGGGAAAGGGATGTCTTAAAGTCTTAAAAATAGCGTGACGTCATTTATAAACGGCCTCTTATCAGTGGGAATTTTTTTGAACTTTTTTTTTACTTGTCCATTAAGCCTCCCTACACTAACGGTATGATCTATTTTTAGAACAAAAAAAGAAGAATTGAATTCCATGAATTTTGTCAACTCGTATCGATAGGGTTAAGCTGGGCTGAGCATATTTCTAATTCTAAATATTCGATGAATTGGTTTTTTCATAACAATTGCGAATGGACTCGTCAGCACTAGATGAATAGATCTAGACTTTAGTGTAATAAAGTGATTTTTCCATTGTTCTTGCCCTTAGTCTGTGAATGTGAGCGACAAAAAAATGTTCTGATGAAGGGTGCAAGACATAAGGAAAAGTCCATCATACTCTACTGTTTCGAGTCATAAGAGTGACCGCTAAGGAAGAAAAGGGTGTCTACTTCAGCCTACCAATATTTTTAACACAAGCCAAAAAGAAAAGCCATGTTAACATGGTAGTTTTTTGTCATTAGACCCCACGAGTTTAAACCGGTTCCATACGACGGTCACAGACCACAATAAACTTGAACCACTGCCTAACAAAATTTTCTGAAGAGACCAAACAACAAAGAAAAGCTCAAAACAGTTTTTTTTGCCGTGATAATCAAATGACCTGAATCGAGTTCCGTTCGACATCCACTGATCCCGATGAACCTATGAATCACTGTCAGACAAAATCTTCCAAGAATCGTAAACTGACAAATAACTCAAAGTAACTCATGAGATCATCTTGACAAAAAAAACCTGTCATGTTGGGGTTGTGTTTGTCTGGCATGGCATCTGGAAATTTTGTCTGGCTATGGTTTTTTTGTTCATTGGAGTCTGTGGGCGTCTAATGGATCCGGTTTGAACTTTTATTTTTTCTGGCATGTAAAACATTTTTGTCGCTCATTATGCATGCACAAACTTTACCATCGATCAAAATTCTTAGTCTTATGAAGGACTGAAAATGTCGTGTAGTCCGGGGGACTACAAAGAAAAGTGTGAAAATTAGAGAAACACTCTGACATTACGAGAAAATATCTATTAAATCAAACAAAAATGATTGCTCACCGCAACAGACTAAATATCGCATAGGCTTATTTCATAACGACGTCCACATTATTTTTTCAAGATTTTTGATACCATGCCCCCGTTCTATACCTACCCCTTGTGGAGAGTCTCCACTGTAGACGGTCGAACATGGAAAAATTTGACATTGAAATCAAACGTCGAAAATGGAACTAGATTGGTAAGCCGGCGGATGAAAGCACCCGCAAGGCAAACGAACAATTGGTCGAGCGAAAATAACGTGACCTCGAAGTGTTGCTGAAGTAGAAACGAATGGAAAAAGCTGGAACGACGTAAAACTTTGCTAGCAAAAAACCGAATCAGATGGAGGAATTTTGTGAACTACCTTTGCTTCCCCGCGGAGATCTAAAGGAAGAAGATGATGATGATATTCCATACCTACAACTAGCTTGGCTAGTCTATGCAAGATTATAGGTTCTCGTCATTAAGAAAAATGGAAGTTTCATCTTAAAAAATACAACAGGCGCGTGAATGTACTCAGAGCGTAAGAACCTTACAACCGTTTTACAAAAGGAAAAAGAAACTTCTTGTAGTCAGAAAAATCAACCGAGATATTCACAGATAACGCACGCTCTTCAAAGGGAGAAGAGAAGGGAACTCGACATGCGAAATTTTCTTTACACATTTGACAAAATCGAAGGGAGTGGGTCTTAAATCACATTTTCTGTTTCACTTCAAGACATACAGCCCAGGAATCTTATGACGGACTCTCATTATTTATGAAATGTCTCCAAATTTATAATTTGAATTCATCTATAGAAATCACGTCAACAAAAATAGCCAGAATTTAAGTTTAATTAGGACAAAAAAAATGAAAATATTAGACAAGCAATTTGTTATTCGACTGAGTATCCAAAATTTGCTTTTACTCTTTCATCAACTCGACGACATCTAAAACGAAAGATTCGCGTTTCCTCATTATGAAATATAAATGACTTTATTTGACAAAGATATTCGAACCGGTTCGAAGCGGTTTTCCACTTGGTTTGGAGGTAAGTAAGTTAACATTTTTTAAAGTCAATCAATTAAAAAAATTGCAAATTTTTTTTCGAACAAAATTAATCAGATCAATGTCTTCGATTGACTGTGAACATAATCAATTTTGTTCGAATCCATTAATAGTATCTGGTTACACTCAAATAGGCAGTGCATTCCGTTCATTTATAGAAATTATGACGACTTCTTGAAAACACATTTCCTAATTAAATTAATAATTTCGGTTTACTGAATGCTGATAACAAAACGATCGCACAATGGAGAATTTTTAATTCGCTTCTGCCTGCCATTTGTTGGTCCTCATCATTATTATTACAGAGAAAGAATAAGACGCGCAGTATTGTCGTCGTCCCATGGGAAATTAATGGAATATTTTAGAGAGGATTTTCTGTTACATTGAGTTGTTTAGTAATAGCAAGCAGATTATCGTCGGTCACTTATACCTATCAGACTATTAAATACATAAACACAAGTGGGCTAAAGTACACAATTTTGCAGCATGTGTCCTGTGGCCGTGGGTTTAGTGAGTTTTTTGTTGTTGTTGTTTGCTTGTGCTTTTACATATCATCGATCAATATCACTTACCCAGAAGATTCAAATTATTTCGTCCATTTAAAGTTTTCTTCAGTTTATTTTTGTGCTATTCACTCAAATGACAATGGCGCACACAGAAACACAAAACATTTTTTTTTCACATTGTTGACGATTTTTATGGTTTTGATTGAACTTTTAAGAATGCGATTCAAAGAGACTTTGACTTTTCATAAAATTGAATCCAAACTCAAATAAAAGCAGAAATGAACTTGTTGAACGAGCACACGATTTTAGTCGATTTATTTACATTTTTGTTTCACAGAAAAGGCACGCACATTTTTATTTTGATAAAATTGTCAGCATTCAACGTACCATAATCGTTCGATTTGACACTGAGGGCTGCGTTAAGGCTACTGCTGTGATTTTGCCGGCGTTGCATGCAGTATGCAACTAAACAAAAGGAATATTTTTCTCATGATTGCGTTGTGATTTACCTTATTTTCTGTCGTCAATTAGAGCAGGCTTTGAGAAAATTTTATTTTTATTAATCGAATGAGTGAGAGAAGAGCAGCATTTTATCTCTCGTGCCGAGTGAGTAAGCATCGTAATGGGTCGAGCCATAGCACTTGCTACTAGCATGAACGCTTTTATTTGAAATGTCAAAAAGACTTCAGATTTTCATTGGTCTATGCTCGTAAGTGTGCATGTGTTGCACCTGGTTTCTCAGTTCAGGTTGATAAAAACACATACATGTCCGCTTTACTTCGACAGAGGTAGGTTTAAAAAAAACTGATTGATTACACGAACGACGATGACTTTCATCTACGGAGATGAAAATAACCTAAAAGTCAACAAATTCCATCGCACATTTTTCGATAAAATTTTTGTCAAACTCAAAAATGAGGTTAAATTGTCTTCTGTGGATGACCTTTGACATTTCGAAATGACCTTCGAACAAACCTATTGTTGAAGACGTTGCAACATTTCGTTTACAGCGCAAAACCTATAAATTGTCCTGGTTAAATGGTTTTGCACGTAGCGTAACTTGTTCGACGATAGATGACAGGTCGCGATTTCAGTAACATAACCCAGATTTAACCGCAGAAACTATGCGTCGTACGCGTTAAAAAGTATAAGTCTATTCATTGGCTGGAGCGTAACCTTAAAATTCATATAATTTCTCCAACTGGTGAGAAAATAGAACTTTATTCATTTCAATTGTCTTCTCTTGGAGAAAAACAGTTAATCACACCATACACAGAGGGACCGTCCATTAAATACGTACGCTGTGAACATTAATGAACGTTAAAACCATGACCATACCTGGTTTACACTTTCATTGGTGAACACTCTATTTTTGACCCCTCCCTCCCGTCTGTACGCGATTTTGTATGGAAAAATCCAAAAACGTCCAATTTCAGACACCCCTTAAAAGCGTACGTACTTTGTATGATTCCATATGAAAAACGTTGTGTTCACATCATGAAGAAATAACACTTTCCTTAGTAAAGGAATACCAAATGTTGTTACGCAATATGTGACGCTTTCCATGATAGGCAGTAGAATTCAATTTACTTAATCCTTTGCTTGCTGGGAATGGTATGCTGAATTGGTGATTCGAAAAACAATTTCCTGTTTCTTCGCATGACTGTAGGCACACATAGCTGTACTTATACCAGGGACGCATACTAGCAGACATAGGATTGGTTTGAGAGAATTCCACTAATATTTCTAAAATTTATCTGAAAAACATAGTTCCTTGCCAGGAGTGGCCAGGATAAATGAGTTCAAAGTTAGCGTTGTTTTGGCAAATTTTTTTGGTAATGTCAAAAAGCTCTGACTCCTCCGCAGATTTAGAAAAAAGTTTTTCCATGAAATATGTGCAATGTGCATTACATTGCCCTTTCTCAAGGGGTAAACCACTTTTTTGTATGGATGATTGTTTTGAAGTGGAAGCTCCTCGCTCTCTCGAACGCAGAAACCCGCCTAAAAATGTTTTGTTTCAAGAGAGAACTTTGACCCCTCAACGATATTCCCATTTCGTAGGCAATTTGCATTGAAACCTTAAACAGAGCTAAATTACGTAAGAACCCGTACTAAAATGCAAGTCTTAAAAGGTTAAATTTGAACAACTTTATATAGCATCATCACGGCAATGTCTAGCCTTGCTGGAAAGTCATTTTCAGTTACGCTGAATTGCGGACGTCTTTTATGGATGCCTCCTAAAAAGTAATGTTTTCTGAAATAGTTGTTTGTTTATTGGTTATAACATGCATTGCAATTCGAAATCATTGTATTTTACGTACTAGATAGTGCGTAGAACATCATCTCGATGAATACAGTTATCGATACAGACAAAGGACACATGCGTAAACGACGTTCGTTTCCAGTGTTAAATAAGAAATTAGAAATCCTCTACAATCTACATTAATCGAGTTTAGTCGATTTTGAACTAGTGGTTTTGGGACTCAGTATGAATGGTCGCTCTCTACAAATTATTATTTGCAATTAGTAATTCACCTCTTTGTAGATTCAACCAACGCACCATGCAGTACCCTAACTAGATTCTAAATACCACAATGTATCTACATTCAACTTACACTCATAACAAGTCAAAAAATTCTAACACTAATAAGACCCTTGTCACTTTACTGTCAAGCTCAATGCAACTGCATGGTGCGATGGTTGAACATATATTTACATTGCTCTGCCTTTGTTCAGAATTGTGTCTTCGTCCATCTGTTCTCCTTGCAATGTGTCCTACCCAGCTCCACTTTAGAGATGCTATTCTTTCCATGACATCAACGACTTTGATTCTTTGTCAAAACCATTGATTTGTCTTTCTGTCTCTGAGTGTAATTCCAAGCATTTCATTCGTTCCATGGTATTGAATTTATATTCAGATGTTTTTGTCAACGTAAACGTTTCCGTTCCATACGTTATCACTGGAAAGACGCATTTGTCGAACACTTCACGTTTCAGACTGATATTGCTTTTAAAAGTAAGTCTAAAAGTTTCTCAAACGCTGCCCGTCCAAGACCAATTCTACGCTTGACTTCTGCAGTTTGGTTGTCTAGACCCAATTTCAGTTTTTGGCCGAGATACGCATAACTGTCGACTCGTTCGATGACAGTGTCTCCAATTTTAATGACTTTATCTTCGGTAATGTCTGCCATTAGTTTGGTCTTAGATAAGTTCATCTTGAAGCCGACTTTGCTCTTGGTTCAACTGTTCTAACATGATCTGAGCTTGGTCTAGATCATATGACATGATAATGTGATCTGCAAAACGGAGGTTACTCAGATATTCATCATTCATGGCGATTCCCATTTCGCTTCAGACTAATTTCTTGAAAACACTCTCCAGAATTGATGTGAGTAATTTTGCTGAGATGGTGTCACCCTGTCTTACACCTTGACCTATCCTGAACTTCGTCGTGCCCTTATGAAGTTTAATACACGACATAGCCTTTTTATAGACGCATCGAATTGTGTTCGGATATTTTGAGTCTGAACTCTACATTCGTCTAATGAGTTTGATGTCGTCCATGTTTCCACCATTTTCGAAGCCGATGAATATCAAAACTAACCCACATCTTGTATTCTTTGCATTCCTCAATTAACGTTCTCATCACCTGCAGCAATGATGTCATTTGTGCTGAAATCAGATCTAAGTCCAGCTTGTTCAACAGGCAGGTAGAATCCGAGTTTTCCGTTTCGTGATGATTTTCATGGAGAGCTTGTAGATTGTTGGTAACAGGCTTACGGGTCGGTAATTTTCCAGCTTGAGGTTTAGCAACCAATGACTTTTCGAAAAGGATTCGTTTAAGTTGTTCCATTATAAGATCGAACCAAAGATCTTCAAGTTCATAAATGATCTTTGTAATACAATTCAAACATCAACTGAATGATTCTTCTGGTTTGAATAATCTTAGATAGATTTACGTAACTCCTCAGATGGTCCAAGTGTTGTCACACACACTTGGCAGACCACCATTAACTTGTTGATTGAACCAAAAAAAAAACTGTATTCAGATCAAGAAGTGAAACAATACACATCTGGTGGCCGTTGTCGATATGGTAACACGTGCATGCAATGTACTCATGGACATTAATTCTTGTTAGTCGAACTTTTTTCCATTAAACAAAAAAACATCTCACCGACGACGATCAGATTACACTCGTGCACGGCCATATACATGATACAGATCTGGATATGTTACAATTTCTATTATTATGTTAATCACTTTGATAAACGTCCACAAATATCTAACGTGTGGCTGCGCTTTTATACATTTATTATAATTAATGGATATTATCCAAATGCATAAATATTGGAGCAAAGTGAATATTGGTTTACCACACAAAGCTGTGGTGTTGGTCGTGTGACCACATTTTTGTTGACATCATTTGGTTGGTCCGTTGCTATTTGTTTAAACTAATTTTTTTTTTGTAATGGAATATAGATAATTGATATGTCTAGAAGTAATAATGTAATGACAACTGAACCTGAACGGTTGATGTTTCTAATGACTTACCTACCACTTAATACCTTTTTACTCAATATATCGACCATAAATTTTTGATTTCTTACACATAGAAAAGCGAAAATAGTAATCACTTCACTAGAGATATCTCGTATCTAGATGAGTAGAACAAAAACAACTCAATAGCGTAGTGATCGACTCATGATCTGCCTTCCACTGTGATCGAAGTTGTCAGTAGCCAGTGCGAGAGTTCGATTCTCAACTGTGGGAGAAAAAAATCGATTGTCAGACGTGTATACAAAAACACAGCTGAGTGAATTGGTGCGAATCTGTCGTAGTTATTGGAAGACGCTTCCACACGGCTTGCCGGCAAAGATAATGTTGGGAGACGCTGGCTTTCCATTCCTACTAGTTTCGCTCCTATGAACATCGACGTAACTTAGTTCAGTCGCGCAGTATACCACTGGCATCGCACAGTAAAAAATTTCGGTAACGAAAGAATCTCAAATAAGTAGAACCACCGTCAGCGAAGCTAGTAAATAAATGATCTAATCTCTGACCCATCAAACTTTGATCAAAAAGGGTGATCGAAACTGTAATTCAAGAGTATTGCCCTTGTCTCCGTTTCCTTCACTGTCAATTACACCAGCTACAAAACTCTAGTTCAGTGCTTGTCGAGATTAAAACATTCTTAATTATCAGCATGGTACAGTGCAATCAATACAGATGTTGGTCACCACTAAAATGATGTTGGTGAAAAACATGTCTACCAAAACATGCTGCAATGGTTGACACAATAATAAATAGAAAATTATGGCATGCGGCTAAACTCGGATAAGTATTGTGACGAAATAGTCATTTGTGTACCTCACTTCGTTCCAAAGCAGCTACACATGTGAGGTTTCATGCTAAGAGCCGAAAACCCGAAATAAATCCAAAAATTACCCTCGTTTTCGGCCTCGAAGCATGAAAATAATTTTTTCCCGTGTAATGTCAGCAGACTGCTTACATGTTGCTGCTTGCACGTGCTGTCTGTGATCGACGGTTACGTCAAAATTTGACAGTATATGTTTCGACGATCGAGCTGTTATTTCGTCATTAGAATGAAATTGTCATCTCCAACAGTAGTGTAATTTACACAGGAATCATCGAAGATTAAAGACTGCCCAGACTACAGTGAAAATGTGGTCAGAACTCACTGCAACAAACGACAGCAAAGTTCACTCGGGGAAATTACGAATTTCGGAAAATATATGAAGTAGTGACCTTCGTCAGTCAGGATATCCCTGCCCCACCCTCCGAATATTTGTCAAATCTAATTATTATAGCAATTTGAGTGATCTATAAATTGTTGAATAAATAATTAACAGCCTAAATAAAACAAAAATTACCGTTTAATGTAGAAAAATATTCATTAGAGAATGCAAAACCGGTTTTGAAACTGGTATCGAAAACCGGTTTTTATTCAAAACAGAAACCGGTTTTCACGATTTTGAAAACTAGTTTTGACGCGGCCACAATCTAGAGTATTTTAACAAAGCTATTTTTAATCGACTGTTTTGAGCTTATCAAAACCAGACTGTGTTAGCTGTATTTACAATACGATTAATTAATTTCTCAAGTGACCGCTGTTAATATTTTCTTTGATAAAATTTTGTAACTGACATTTTTTACGAAATGTTTCAATGTGATTGGGGCTAAATCGTTGGGTGTTATCCAACCACGTCCGGTATTTTTATTCTTGATATATTCTGCTCACTCCAATGCAAGACTATATACCGAGGAGGTCTAGCCAAGGTTTCTTGAAGTCTCGCCTGACACACCACTTTTCATAAAAAAATGTCACCCCATCATACAGATTCGGATGTGGTGAGTTTGTTTTTTGTATGGGAAAGAGATCAAACCATTTACCTGAAAAAATGGCGGATAGCAAGACCTTCCCAGTATATAGCCTTGCTCCGAGGCTAATTTGACCTAAGACGAATTATTACGGGACCTATCACAACTTCAATGAAAAGTTCTTTGATTGATAAAAGAAATGTTTTTTGGATATCTTCATTACGGCTTTTTTAATTGGTTTTTCAGCACATATGTATCGACGAATCAATAAGAACCTTCTTCAACGAATCGACAGGACGGGTAAAGCGTGAAGCACATAAGCACCTTACTTTATTTATTTGTTTAATTATTATTCAAATGTAACAAATTTGGATGAAAATTCTAACATTAAAAACAACGAAACGGTTATTGACTTCGATTCAGATGTCTTTATTGTTTGTCTGTAAGAAATTGTTAAAATTAAAATGATGACAAAGGGAACAGAAAAAACGTTACCGGCACACCTCAGATTTACTTTTAAACTAAAAGACTTTTTATAAATAACTTCAAAGGGAACCAAAACAAGTGTTAGAGCCCACTTGTTTCGGAAACATTTTGAATTGTTCGGTCGAGGTTCTATTGTTTAACAAAACGGTTTCACAATTATCTATTGCAGAACCACCAGCAACGTTTCGAAAAAGTTATATGTAAATTGACCAACGAATTCTAACATCGAGTCTCTTTTCGTCGGCATGTCTGGCACAAAATCTGCAAAATCAGTTTCGCCAAAAATTGTAAAAAATTTTCTACAATCTTCGAAGAAAGTTTTGATTGAATTTCCTATAAGTCCTGACATTCACAAAGGGCGTCAGTGTTGCCCGACAGACTTCTAACTCGGGAAATACGCTTCTTTGGAAGTTAAATTTATACTCGAACCTCATTGCCCTCGTAGAGGCGAGTCATACATTCGACAGAAGTTTATATTTAGGGAGACGAAATGGATTAGAGCTCGGAACGGATTCGGGTTGACCCAATCTCCGCCGTGATGCGTCATGCACCCAACCCTGAACTAAAATTTCAGGTTCAAACCGAACATGATCTGAACTTGAATTTTCAGTTTTGGATTCCACCCAAACCTGACCTGAACCTGAATTTTTGATTTTGGATTCAGGCCAGGTTCGGGTTGAAATTCAAGGTCCAGGTTCAGATCAAGATCAGGTCTGGGCTTTGGTCTGATCGACCGAACCCGATCCGCTCCGAGCCTTAAATGAGTTAAAGATATGAATGGTAACACTGAATTGTCCATTTTAATTCTCATTAGTTTACATTCAATTATTGAACATTGTATTGAATTAGTGTAAAGCGCATGATAATCGTAGAATGATAAGTGCCTAGAAAAAAGTATCACTAAAAACAATCCGTCAAAATCTCCTGAAAGTTCTAAATGAATACCATCTCTCTTCCATACTAACTTCAGAGCTTTTACAGACTGAACTACTTGTTGCTCCTAGTCGTCATCATTACAAAACAACATACAAATGTACAGTACAAGCTTAGTCTGTTATGTGTCGGATTTTCTTCAGACATTATTAAAACAATGTGTACACAGCACACACATTTTCCCGTTCGCAAACATTTGAATGCGCAAGTTTTGTGCAGATATTCGTGGTGGTGGAAAATAAAGTAGAAAATCATATTGTCACTGTTGAAAAACCCTCTGTAGCTGAAATAGTTTTCCAACCCCATCACATTCGATAACAATATCGCACTAACACGTTCGTCTTGGGAAAAATTTGAATGCCGCAAAAGAGTTTGAATTTTGGAAGGGAAGAAAACAAAATTAATTGAAATTCTCACCGTTGTTGGTCTGGTGGTGGGATAATAAATTGTGAATCCGATAAATGCATCTGTTCATTCTGATTGTTGTGCAAATTAGGCTTGATGGTGCTAATAAAATGTTATTGATTACGGATTATTAAAGTCACTCTTGATATTAAATTACGAAAAGTTACACTTTTGTGCTGTGCTAGGTATAGAGGAAAAGGAAAATCGTTTAATTGGATTAACGGTCTTTTCATTTTTTGCTTGGCTGTTGTCTCTCTATTTTTTTGAACGAAATCGAATGTGAATATCGAAAGTGTTGACATTAATCCAAAATTACATTTTTTTGATGGTGTGACGCGAGTTTTCTTGCATATCTTGCGTCACCGGATTCATTGAAACCAATAAATTTTCGTCCAATCAAATCCGAGAGAGATCCCGTGTCTAGTTAGCTATGGAAAAGTTGCACTCGTATCAAGGTTGGACGGGGAGATTCCATGGATGGAAGGACGATTTGAGGGCTCGTTACGATAATTGGCGTGAGGAGCATCCAGAAACGGTGATCGAATTAGTGAAGCGAGTAGCGAAGGAACAGGTAGATCGTGGTGGAGAAGCAACAGATGATTATTCGCACATTTATAGGTGAGCAATACAAATTTGTTTAGAGATGTCGTGGTCTTGCTCTGTTATCAAAATCTTTCCAACTTATCAAATTAACAAAAAAATCGATTGCAAGAATATTACAGGCGAACTGTTAGCAACCATAAATTATGTTGTGCCAGTGTTCATACACCAATTTCATAACCGAAATTTATGTGACTTCACGTCAGCTTCTAAATTGAGTAAGCCCATCATGTTTCGATCCATGCAAATATTTGCATCTACGATTCATTCATTGATCCGTTGGTTATGTCACATCTGAATTAAAACATTTTGCATCTAACAAAAGAAGTGAAAGATTCAACAAAAGTATTGGATACTGTGAAAGTAGTTCATTGCATAGGAGCTAATACTTTTCCGTGATAAAAGCAACCTCACAAGTGTGTTTCAAGCAACTAGCTTTATTAACTTTCTTTTTGACCAGTGTAGAGTTTGTATATCAGAGTTGAATGCGAGGTATACAATGAGCCGTTCATAAATGACGATCTTACTTTTCCAAAATTTTTTACCCTCCTCCCTTCCCCTAATTATGTTTTCCTATGACGTGTCACGTTTTGCTGACCTGTCCCCTCATCCTAGTATAGGAAGTCAATTAGGAATGGCTTCCTCAATGCCACTAACTTGTCGAAACTCAGTTACCGAAGCGAATTGCTCAGAAACACATGAGAGAGTTCGCTTTTGTCATAAAAATGCATCCGAATTAATGAATCATGTAGCAGCATCGATTAAAAACGAAGGAGAAAGGCGAAGTCCACATCCAGCTGTGGATATTAAATGGCTAATCAAGTAGAAGAAGAAGAAGAAGAAGTAACAGCATCCAACGTATTCCTTGTAGCTAACTGTCACATGCAAAACATACATAAAAACAATCCTCCAGGACTAGTTGGTAATGAAATGTTCACCTTTCGCGTGGGACAGGTAGCAAATAGTTCAGCGTCCTAGCACAGTCTATCTAATTTCAGTGAAAAGTGTAAACTCGTTCGATCACTTTTCTATCTATTAAAGGCACGAGACTAATTTTACGAATGAAAGTCTCCGACTCAATCGGCTCCAAAGATGCAGAAAGATGTAACTAAAGTAAAAATAGGTAGTCTATCAATGAAATCATTTGTGATGAAATGCATGCTATCAGGTCATCGGCTACTCTTCTGATTTATGACAAGATGACACTTACGCTGAATCAGCATTTCGAGGGAGAAATTACAATAAATCCTAAGTCAATGTGTTTGTCTGATTCCCTTTTGTTTTTTCGTGAGTGAGATAGAAAGATACAAAAGATACGATGACATAGGACTCATTGTGATTTTTAGACTAAAGGATGACACAAGAAAGTCAGAACCTACAACTGTCAAAAAGAGTTTTTCCAAGGCCTTGGTTTGTCCAAAATTAGTATTTTGATTAAATTTTCACCAGAGCCTCCTTTTCAAACAAAGAGCGTTATCGCATCATTCTAAAAATCCAATACCTTGAGTAACAGAGAAACTTGGAACTCTAATCCGCGGTGTATGCAATGGCATAGGAGGCCACATTATATTCTATTGATCTTTTGGATCATCAAACTGATGATTTTGAAGAATCCTGTCACAGACAGTGAGTCTTTCGTGTCTATTACTCCCTTTGATCAAATCATTTTTGAAATCTTGATTTCGAATCTTTTCTTTCATTCCTTTGATCACATATTTCACTATGAAAGACTGGGTTTGCCTGAGATTTTCATATATTTTTTGTCGTTCTTATCGATAACAGATGTATAGCCGACTGTAACCGGTAAATGTAACGCCCATAATTCCATCAGAAAAATATCTAGAAATCGAAGATTGGCATCGAATAAACATTGAGATTAGAGTCAATGCTATATCATTCCTCGTTTAGCAAGGATAATTTTAGCATGAAAACTTTCTTAGCATTTGCCCTACAAAAGACTCTGATCGAAACAGAGATATCCAACTTGTAAATTAACTCATAAAATTTGAAAGAATCGGTTCAGTTGGAACGGATATTGCCAATTTGAAACGATTTAGCATAATCCTAAACATTGTGTCAATAAATTGCTTTTCAAATAATCGTAAACACCCATAGACGAAATCCATCACAATAAAGCGTAATATCACTGGCACAACATTCAATTCAATTACACGTCGTCCATCTATTTACATTATAATACAATGTGAATGAAGAGTGAATTGACACCCGCCGATAATAGTGGTTTTTATTTTTCAGAACGAAAACGCGTTCCGAACTGATACAAATCTCATGTGCAGTTATGGGCATCGAATTTTCTTATGCGGCCGAAACGGCTTTCGTATCGCCAACGTTGCTGAAAATTGGTGTCGAACATCAACATATGACGTTAGTGTGGGCTCTATCACCACTGGTTGGATTCTTTCTAACGCCAATCCTTGGATCGATAAGCGATCGATGTCGATTGGGCTTAGGTCGACGACGACCATTCATTGTTCTGCTATCGATCGGTGTTTTCTTGGGTTCGTCAAGAGATCAGTTAATTTTAAATTATTCTTAAACTTGCCCTCCCTTCTCACAGGACTACTGCTAGTCCCAAATGGTGAAGATTTGGGATATCGGTTCGGTGATTTTAATCCTTACGAAGAAAATAGTTCGTACACTCCAAAACCGGTTGTGTCACATCGGTCAACAGCAATGGACGATCCGAATGCTCAATCTACAAATGGAATAACGCCCCATCCATGGGGTATTCTGTTCACGATATTGGGAACGGTTCTTTTGGATTTTGATGCTGATGCATGTCAGAGTCCAGCTCGGGCCTACTTACTCGATGTCACCATTCCTGGTAAATGTTTCCCTTGACGCAAGAAATGAATTCGGACAAATGATGAAAATGTTTCAGACGATCATGCGAGAGGACTATCTACATTTACAGTTATGGCAGGACTTGGCGGTTTTATGGGCTACTCATTGGGTGGAATAAATTGGGACGCAACGTTTATCGGTAAATCGTCACACTATTTGCTTTAACTGTGATGTTTGCAATCATTAGAATCATCCTAACAGGAGAAATGCTAGGTGGACACGTACGAGCTGTATTCACTTTAGTAACAATTATCTTCATAATATGCGTCAGTGTAACCGTTACAAGCTTCCCGGAAATTCCCTTATGGCGACTTGAAGTTCAACCGGAAAAGCTACCGAATTTCTTAGATGATGAAAGTGCTCATGGCGACCAAGACGCAGAAATGACCAACGAAACGAAATTGATCGACAGCAATGAAGTGTCCGATAAGATGACGAAAACGTCTTCTTATGGTGCGATGGGGAATGATGACCAACTCGATGTTCCACCGGTACACGTAAGTCAATAAAAGAAATTTATCTCAAACGTGGCCATAAAACATTTCGCTAACACGCAGAACAATAAGCGACGATACACTATGCCACCACTGCCAACGAATCCGGAGTATGCCAGCTTGTCTGGACAAAATGCCGGAGAGAGCACGTTCAATGCAGGCGCAAATATTCAACCGACAATACCGATCGGCCAGGATGAAGGAGTTGCATCATTGTCTCATTATCTAATGTCCATTGTATTCATGCCGCATTCGTTGCGAATGGTCTGTTTGACAAATTTGTTCTGTTGGATGGCCCATGTTTGTTATTCGTTGTATTTTACTGACTTCGTGGGTGAGGCAGTCTTTGGTGGTAATTCGCTTGGATTTTAATTTTTGTTTCGATGGAATAAGTCAGTCTTGTTGACAGGCAATCCAAAAGGAGCCGAAGGAAGTGACGAACAAAAACTGTATGAACAAGGAGTTCGATTCGGCTGCTGGGGTATGGCTATGTACTCGTTGTCATGCGCATGCTATTCACTCATTATAGAGAAATTGATCAATCGATTTAAGTGAGTTTCACACACTCTGAATTGAAACCATGCTAATCAAATTGTTCATTTTTCTGAAAAGGGCAAAGAATGTGTACATCGGTGGTCTACTGTTTTATTGTACCGGAATGTCATTGATGGCTCTGACCAAGGCTCGTGCTTCGGTTATAATCTTTAGCTGGGCTGCCGGTGTAATGTATTCCACGTTGTTCACAATGCCGTATCTACTCATAGCTCATTATCATGCCCAAGGAACTGTAAGTGTTGCCCACATTCCCTCTTTCCAATTTAGTAAAATAATTTTCCTGCACTCAACCAACCACGAAGTTCGAAACGCACGTCAATGGCGAAGCGAAAATGGGAACCGAACTGCGTGGCCTGGGAACGGATGTGGCCATTGTGAGTAGTATGGTATTTCTAGCTCAGTTCATTTTGTCGTTGTGTATGGGAACAATTGTGTCGTTGAGCGGAACAACCACTGCTGTTGTCAGCGTTGCAAGTTTTCTAAGTTTTTGTGGTGCAATATCGGCTACTCAGATCATGTATCTGGATCTTTAAGGACCGGAAATGGTCGCATCTTTATAAATGTTAAGGTTGTTGTGCATTTTAACTGGCTGAAATTATCAATATAAATTACATGGTTACAAAGACCTGATCTTTCCTTTGCAATTTAAATCAACAAATGAAGGAAAATCACTCTAAACTACAACAGACGAAGGTATGTATTTAACTGTCGCAGAATCCACTAAAAACCTCCATTCGTACCGGCATTGTAGCACTGTAAATACATGCACACCATACATTTACGTAATTCTTAGATGCGAAGAACTTCACAGGTATTCGTTGGCATCGCACAATAATCCACGACAGCTTCAGCTAATTTCATTGCTACTGATCACCTAACCATGTTTAAGTTAAAAATAGATTAGGTGCATCGTTGTTTTTCTCACAGCGAGATATTAACCTTTCAAAATCGGTTTAATCATCTGTTATCGACAACGACGAGCGTAGTAAGCGAATACCTCGACATAGCGTTCCATTATATACACAAATCGGTGTTGTAACAAATGAAGTAAAAGACCTTGAATCAAACAAAACGGAATACTTCAAACAAACGAAGTAACAGATTTGCTGAATTTCTTAATTTCTTTAGTTTGAACGGTTATGGCACTCGTGATATACCGTAAGATAGACATCGTGTATATCGCTGCCATCGCGCATATCGTACAAGTTGAAAGTTTGAAAATTTACCACCAATGACTTCGATACTAAATGAGAAACTTTAACTCTCTTCATTTGGGAAAAAACGCTGCATGCAGTTTGTTGATAAATGTTTTTTGCGCTTCAAGAAAAATTCAACTTTTCATCACTCCTGACGACAAAATACTGCACACGATGTGTATTACCACCCTGACAGTCTACACATTTAGAGCCTGAAAAGGTCAGTCTGTTGATTGTTGAGATGAAAGATGATCTCTTCAGTTTTTTGATCATTGAACTCCAAAGTAAGGTCGTGTTGTCTCTGTGGATGACGATTGACATTTTCAAAAAACTTGGAACAGACCTAAAACCCATTTATTTCTCTCATTTGTCCAATCCATAACGAGAGTATGAAGAAAGAAGGAAATAAGGAACGACAAAATCATGACAAGACGAGATTCGTTAGTTGTATTCGTTGATATCCTTGCGCCATTCGCTGGGAATTCTTTACCCTTTGAGATGAGTTCGGTTTCTGCTCTCATTTACAAAGGACACTCTTTCCATAAAATGCAACGGATTGTAATTTTTGAATAAAGATTATTATTATCGAATGTAAAGTGAATCAGTAAGGTAAAATTCAATTAAGTAAAATAATGATCCGCCTGATGGCCTGAACCGCACACGATGGTTGTACAGCACTTGTCGACAAATAATTTATTGACAATATCCAGCAACCCAATTTTGTTCTTTGTAGCAAAAGCCAGAGCAACACCAGGGTTCACGATCCGGTTGACATCCAGATAAATTGGGTAGACACTTTAGAATAGAAAAAGAGGATTGTTAATATCGACGAATTTCTACATTATTTTGATAAATGAGCTAAATTCAACGGATGAATCAAAGCAACTCCAAGCAAAAGTGTGATCGTGAGTCAGCTGCCGAATGGTGAAATTTGTATGGTATACCGTCCAGTTTCAGTGGTACTCTATTGAAAGTACCACTTACGCCAGGAGTGCGTTTGTTATATCATACAAAGGTCAAACC
>JANTFA010133548.1:0-13287 GCA_026413405.1 Phytosciara flavipes
TTGTAGATTACAGTTTATAATTTTCGATATTCTTCAATCATCGAACAGGAAAATTATAAAAATTAACCGGAACGATGGGTATCATCGACCACACCACTAAAGTCGAACTAAATTAATTGGTTGCTTTGGTTTTATTTTGAATTTGCAGTGGGGGAATTTAGAAAACTGACACATTTTAGCTTGAGTTCAAATGCAGAAAGCGGACAAGTGACATTAGTGAATTATAAGAAAATTAAATTTCATTCATTTATCAGGCTGGCGGTATTTTTGCTTTTTAGCTACCAATAACTTCTATTAGCTGTTTGAAACCAAGATTGCTTTACTTTATCGACGCTACAGACACTTATGGGCCTGATCGATAAACTGATTCCAACATAACCTGTAATTCGCTACGCTTTGCCAACTCCTTATTCCCAGTTCCCGGAGATTTGATTCGACGCCATCTCATTTTTATGCGTCCTATTCTCTGTCGACCTTCTGTATCATTTCGAAATTGAAGGAGCTCCCGTTCGCCAAAATCTCGTTTCAGTTCGAAACTGTATCGCCGCCGTCACCTTTCGGCTATGCTCATCGTTCCAAATATGATGCGAGTCACTTTACGCTCAAACGTAGGGAGCAACTGTTCATCCAAGATTCACATCCATAGATCAGAACTTGACGAATGAGCGTTTTGTAAAATTGGCACTTTCTTCGATATCAACTTCGAGTTTAAATGTAGTATGACCATCCGACCGAATCAACGCTTCAAGATAGATGAATTTATCAACTACCTCCAAGTTGTACTCTCCAATGCTTATCACGTCTTCTTGTTGATTAGCTATCATATTTGGCCTGGCCTTCATGTACTTTTTTATTACCGGTTGTTGTTCTAATTGTTATTGAAACGCGCACGGAGGCCTCCATTGGGTTCATTGTACTAACTACTGAAAGTGGACCTACTGATTAAGGTGGAATCCGAACCACCGTCAATGCAAGTGTAACTTACACTGTGGAGTCATCTCGACTTGACAGCTGTTATAGCTGAGGTTCTATCATTACCGATAGATGGGTTACTGCATGTTTTCATTTCTCACCTACTTCTTTCATTTTTTCTCAACAGAAAATTTTCTTGCGGTCAATAGAGCTCCAAGAGCATATAGCTTAAAGCATGACTGATCATCTTCATGATTAGTAAAAACAGTATGGATAATGTCTGTACTGGGAGTCGAACCCGAGAACCATAGGTTATGAGTCCAACGCTCTACAGATTGAGCTACCTGTACGTGATTTTTGATTTTATTGTCTACTGTGAAACGAAACTGAATGACGGAAATTTCATCTTTCTTATAATTCGCCAATATCACTTGCGCACATTCTGCAATCAACAATTCGTTTTGTGTCTTACTGGGTTTTTTCTATGAATTTGGCATGAATAACAGAAATCAAAAACTAAGGAAGAAAAGCTCGAGTAAAACACCATCAGAAACAGAAAATGTGTCGGTTTTCAAAATGCCGTCACTGTAAAATCCATTTTTATTTTTTTATTTTTGAATTGTTACACATGTACGTGTATACATGGGCATATCAGCTTGATGTTACTTGTATTTTATTATTAATAACCAAAAACATTTGATACATCCCGATTTAAAACAAAAAAAACGTTTGATTTATACCACGTCCAATATAGGTAAGTTCTTCGTCTCTGTATTGCAGTATGGCACTAGATATTAAATATTCATGTTGTTTGTAGTTAAACATGGGAATATGATAAAAAAATAACAAAAAATTGGGTTCGATATTACCAGCCTAAAATCCATATTAAATTGTAAATTGACAATGAACAAAGATCTGCAGCTATCTCACACAGAAAAATTCAATGTTTTATCCATAAAAATATAATAGAAAGTCCCCCCGACAAAATTAAAACCACCCCCCTCAAATTTTTTATTTTAATTTTTATTTTTGATTTTTATCAAATTGACGAAAAAACAATGAGAAAAAAAACCCGATCGCCAAAAAAAATAAATCACAGCAGTTCCATTCCGTTTCCTTGAGCATTCGATTCATCGTAGCTCATACAATTGGACCCAAAAAAAAACCTCTAAACTATGTTTGAGTATGTGACGCCAACTTTTCATCCCAAACGTTCGAGCTAGGATGTTTTCGAATGTCCAACGAAACTGAATTAGTGAGCTGCTATTTATTTTTTTCTTTTACAATGTATTGTAAAAAACCATTTTCCTCTCTCTGTAATAAAATTTGATCATCAAAATTAAATTGATTTGTTCATTTTGGTTTTGGTTTTATTTTTGTCTTGCATGTGATGATATAAAGACTTGAGTAATTTTGATTTTTTCGTTTAAATAAAAAGAGAAGTTTTTTTGGTTTTTTTTTAATTAAAGAAAAGAAAGAGTAAATCGAGCAATTGCAAGATTACTCGTACAAGATCTTCTACCCCACCTCTCAAAAAACCCAAATCTTTTTTGGCCATAATCAAATTTTTTCAGTAGACTATCTTCAGCACCACCATAGACCGCATAATATATATTTATCAATAACGATTTGTTTATTTGTTTTCGTTCTTTTTTTTAACCTGTCACAGAACGGCAAACAGTACTTTCACTAAGAGCCATACGCGCTCTGATTAACCCAAAATTATTCTGCGCCTAATCGGTGATTAACAAGAATAAAGCTCATTCGCGCCATTAACCAGATGGCAGATGTCACAGATGACCAGCATATCAACAGTATTTTTAACGAATCTAGGAGTTCCTTTGATCCGAACATTCCGCAAATAATATTTTTAATCTCCTACTTCAATTTTTTGAACCTACTATCAGACGGCGGCTATATTAGGCTGAATTAGTAAGAGAAATTCATTTATTTTCTGTCATTCCTACTGATAACAGATGCGTAGTCGTTCGTTACAGTGGATCAGTAGGCTATTGCTCAAGAGTTTGTCAGTCTTGTTCTATAATCAGTTCACTCTGCTTTCGACTCCATAACCGGATATACTTGATATTATACTGAGTATAAAAAAAAGCACGCTGCTACTACCCTCAATGTTTTGGTACGTTTTCTCTCCCAGCAGCAAAAGTTCCATCCCAACGAAAAAAGAAGCTAAGTGAATTCCGCTAATGCATTCAAAGTTGATGACAGAATGATGTATTTTGGTATTCCATCAGCTGTCATATTTGTTTCATGTCATTTGAATTTGTTCGAATGATAAGACAACATCAGTGATTCACAATTCGGTTTGAACAAAGCAAAGTGAATTGTATTGAGGCTAAATTTGCAGTATCAAAAGTAACTGACCTTTATTTCGACCAAATTTGTGTATTATGCAAACGAAAGAAATTGTCGTTTGTTTACGGTGAATGGAATCACCTGAGCATTTTCATTGGCAAGTATCCGTTCACAGCCTACTTGGAGACATTACATCTACGCCTATAAGAACGCAGAATTGTCAATGAAAATGTTCAACATTTCTTTCGTTTGTATACACAAATTTGGTCAAGGAACAGGTCAGTTATCTTTGATACTGCAAATGCAGCGCCAAAACAATTCTCTTCGCTTTATTCAATTCACATTATAAATCACTTAGCTTCTTTTTTCGCTTGGATGAAGTTTTTGCTGCTGCGAGAGAAAACGTACTAAAACATTGAAAGCTGCCAAAAGAGTCGAAACGTGAATATTCACAAAACAAACAAATTCTTAAGTTTACTGACTGTTACTAAGGTGTAGCAACTAGAGTGGTTTTCAGGAAATATAATGACGGTAAATTTTCCGGTAAATTACCGATATTTCATCGCTAATCTCGGTCACTAAGACAGTTACAGTATGCACAGATCTGGAGCTTTGTAAACTAAATTTATCGGTTGAATTCCTCAGCTAATCAAGTTAATCAAAAAAAGTGCGTCGTCCCTTGAGTTTTGATCGGGTCTATAACTTCCTTTGATCAAATAATTTTCAAAATATTGACTTCAAATCTTGTACTTCAATTGTTTTGAACACAAATTTCGCTACATAAAAACCGAATTAGCCGTAGACTTTAATTGTCTGTACAGCGCGCCGTTCTGTAACAGGTTAATAAACAATTTTCTTGTAAAATCGGAAATTCCAACGGAAACTCATTTTCAACAACTTAACCTGTTACGAATTAACCGAGACATCAGTCGCATATAAAAATTGTTTGGCAAAAATTTTCCATGTAATTTCACGCGAAAAACGCTTTCATTTTCATATTTTTGCTTACATAAAAGACATAAAAGGGAAAAATGTGTACTATGAATTATAGCTGTTAAAAAGCATAGAGAGAAAAGTAAAAAAAATCAAAAGCAAAAAGTATATGATGAAAATCAAGAAAACTATACTGTCTGTTCATACTGTTTAACACGTATCTACAAGGGAAACAGAAGAAGAAGAAGAAAAAACAGTGTGAACAACAACAACAAAAAATAAAGAAAAGAAAACACAGAAACGGTTAAATAAAAATAATTTATATTAAAAATAAAGTACAAGCGCTAAGTATAAATATGTCGACAAAAGCGACCCGTCAAGGGCGGGTCTTTCTTCCTTTTTGCTTTTTTCTGTAACATTTCTCATATATATATAAACCACCTTGTTCCGTCAAATATATATATTCCTCCGGATCGATGCAGGTTTCCATGCCGATATACATACAGCAGCATAGCATATATACATGTGGAATATTTTCTCCACAGCATCCCAGGCGCCGGGCAAATATCATCATCATTTTCTCTTTTTTGCTCAATCTTTTCCATTTTCCACAAAACCGTACACCCCACACACAAAATTCAATGGTGTTTAGATGTGTATAACAATTCATAACCTATATAATGCATACACAGTTGATATTACGGTGTGCTAGCTCTCCTGGTGTTCCGTGCGCGCCCGTGTTCTTGCATCAAATGTATACTCATTATAACACACAATATTGTGTTAGTCGGGTTAATTTGACGGGAAAAGCTCATTACTATCTGTGTGTGTGTGTGTTTTTTTGCTCCCATTCAACTATTAGCATTTTAATCAATCCGGAAATTACAAGTCTACCAGCGACTGCATTAACTTTCTTTCACATTTTTTTTTATTCTCTGAACTCAGTCGGTGTTTATACAATATTTATGGGACTACTTTACATACGAACATTTTCGTGTGGCTTTTTCTTGAATATTTTCCGAATAAATTTAGTTATTTGCGATTTGCAAGAAAGGGTGCGGCGCGTAGCGGAAAAAATCTTAACCACTTCTTTCACGTAGAAAGTGGCGACAATTGTTTGCTTGTGAGCAACATTTGAACTCAGCTGATGTCCGGATTTCATATTTTTCAACATAGAAAGCAGTGTCATCTGCTGAACGTGAAAATCGCGAATACTTTATACGCTGCACGCTGCGTCATATATCTGCCGGGTGAAACAAAACGACTTGATTAGCAAAATACTAAATTGCTTTCGGGCAACTATAATTCTAAAAGCATTTCTCATTTCTTCACACCAAAACGTTGGTTCTCGCACTAACAGCCAAAATATTATCTCTGAATTATTCTTCTATCGGCAAAATGGTCACCAATTTTCATATTATCCGGAAGTTTTTTTTTAGGTTTTTTTTGCGTTGTATGAAATATACTCAAAGAAGGGACTTCGCAACATTTACATATAAAAACATTATTCTCCGTTTGCGTATGAGCAAAAAAGAAAAATAAGACAAGAACAAGTGGCTATCGTGTGCGGTAGGAATGGATATTAATGTCCAGGGTGTTTTGTATTGATCCAAGAAAAAAGTTCTCGTTGTGTGCTCTAAAGCTCGGTTTTACCTGAATCTATCAATTTTGAGCTGACCTCAATTCATCTGAAACCTGAAAATAGTAGTCATATTTGACCTGATACCGACAGGTATAGCTGAAACCGAACCTGACTGGTGTTTCAAAAATTCAGGTTCAAGTCAGGTTTGCCTTAGTGAAACCTGCATTTCCAGGTCGAGTCGTATTTAGACCAACTTCTACCGATTCGGAGCCTTACTTTGCACAACTCCTAAGTGGAAATTGGACGATTGGGATTGACCATACGCTAAGTTTTCAAACCAAACTAAGAAATGGATAGACTTATTGTTGACATACTGGCCTACCACTCAGAAAACCCGAGTTTGATCCTGGTGGTGATGGTCAATTTTTGGTTGGACTTTTCTTCAATGCATAGCACAAAGATAATGATCCTAAGAGTACCTAGACTTCATGACTTGATTAGTTTAGGTTGTAATGACATAAATACCGCGACCCATCCACAATAAATTCGGTGTACAACATATCGAAGTCTAACTTTAGGCGGTGATATATATTGAGCTTCAAATGGAATACCAGAGACTTGCTAACCTATTGATGTTGTCCGGAATCCGCGTTAAACATGTGGTCCACTCACCAATCCTGCATCCAGCAGTGAAAATAATGAAAGGCTGAAGCAGACGAAGTAAGAGCCTTAGCCAAGGAAACGAGTCCAGAATAAGTACACATTCCTGACCAACTTTAGTAATCGTCTCTCGATAGAAAACAAAACGATAGCCGCTTGTTAGTCTAAATCTCGTTATTAAATGGTGGTTGTTTAGTAATACAGTAAGTTCTTAGAATCGTGCTCAACACACTTGTATACATTACAAGAACGTTAGTTTCCAAGATAAAGATTCAATATACTTAGTCAGTTCGAATTCAAAAGATCCTTTAATAATAATATCCACCCGAGTCTAGCTTCAACAATTTTTTTTCATTATCCGAGACTAGTCAACAAATATAATCTTTTGTAATATCTGAGAATTATATGATACTGAAACATAACTTCAAGTCTTTATAAATTTAATTAAAAGTTGCTTTATATCCGACCAAGATATATATATTGGTATGTATGTGTGTAGTGTACACTACACATACACACATACATAAAGTAACATAATGTTTCCATTTTGTATTCAAGATTGGTAAGATAGAAAGAGAAAGAGGAAAAAGAAAGGAGAGAAAAATGTGTTTAATGAATAAAAACCATAATTATGATTTTACGAATTATTTTTTTGTTCTAATTTCTTACTTCAATTAAAAGACTCACATTAGATCGAAATAATGTTTTGTGCAGATTAATTGAAACGAGAAGATGATGTTTCGAGTTGTCATTTAAGTGAAAGTGATACGCCCAAACACCCAGAATACTTGCGTTAGAAATGTCTGTCTTCATTATCCAATTCCATATGTTAACCCACATTAAGAGGCATAAACTACTGAGCTGAAATTAAAGTCGAAGCGCTTTTTATTTTGAAAAATGAGCAGATTTCCGAAGTTTTCATAATCTGCTCATTTTCTCAGTGCTGGTCAAGCTTGCACAATCAATTTTCTTCTGAACACATTTTTACGAAAAGTAATCGCTCACCACTTTCGAGATAAGACTTTTGTGAGAAGATATCGTCCAAAATAAAATTAGAAACGCCAATTTCAGCTCAGTGATCCAGCCTCTTAACTTTGAGTTCTTTAGACTTTTGAAGTACTAGAAGCATTCGAAAGGAGATACGTGCAATTGAAGAGGATGTAGACAATTTAGGTTGATTTCGAATATATTTCTCTTTGATGTTTAAAACGTCACTTTGACATATGAAAAAAACCGACTTTTGATGCCCAACTTACACTTGTGATTTGAAGAAACAGAAAAACAAGTCGAATCAGATCAGTGTTTATATGGTAGTTCCGTCGGTGTGCATACGTCTCATCACAAATTTGGTCAATGACAGGGGGTTACATTTAGAGAGATTTTCATTTGGTTGAGAGACTCTAATTTATGATTTTATTTTTTTAACAAAAGGATAAAACATGCACAAACTGCAAGCTTTTTCTCTGTTTTTTTATTTATTTCAGTTTTCCATTCAAATTGTACAGTGAAATTCATTGAGATTTGCTTATGATTTCGCTTTGTTAGAAGAATTACAAGTGTTCCAAGCATACAAACAAAACTACTCGTACGAATGAAATAGCTATACGCACGCTCGTTTACTGAAGAACTCATATTAGGAATTTTGTGTGTATGAGTGGATCATCTGGAATTCAACTGAAGCAAATTCGCATACAAATTTCAATGAATTCCGCTGTATTTCTATTTTGAGTGTTTGGCACACACTTAATTTGAAAAAAGCTTTACAATTTCAATACCAATTACGCCACTTGAACACACTTTTTATATACGGCAGATTCCATGAGCTGTTCACGTTACTCCGGATAATTTTACAGAAAAAAATTTAGTTGTCGTTCTGCAAAGTTCGGATGAATTTTGTGAGATGCTTCGGAATGACATGGACAGCTCTCATGGACTCTACCATATATACTCGCTACATCAATCACCTCAATTCAATAATATGCACATTTCATTCTCAATATATTCGAAATTTTCAAATAATTTCAGAAACTCTTCAGTCGAGTTTACCTTTTTCAAAAATTTTCGAAATTTATTATTTTTTGTGTTTAACAAAAACTCTCATTGGAAATATATTTAGGCAAAGGGACAAAAATCATTTCGATTTACTGTATGCGAATGCATCTCCTTAACAAAACCAGAAAATTTCTTAACTTGAAAAAATGAACAAAAAAATTGAAAAATCAATACAAAAACATTCAACCAACAAAAAAGTTAAAAGGAAGAACAAAAAAAACTATTAATTTTGCAGGACCACCGGTAGAAGTTGGCGTCACCATGTATGTGCTGTCGATTAGTTCGCTGTCTGAAGTTAAAATGGTACAAATAAGGCTTCGAAATTTTCATTTTTCTTATTAAGATATTTACCTTTTCTTTGATTTTGGATTTTTATTTATTTATTTTTTACTTAGTTCGTTTTGTCTTTGGTTGTTGATTTATTGAAATAAAACAAAAAACAAAAATATTACCAAGCTTTCCATTTTTGATTCACCGTCTTTATATTTAATATCAGTAAAAAAAACCATTTGACAACTTTAAAAATCATTTCTTTTTTGTAATAAACAAACAACAAAAATCATTTTCAATTTTCATATTGACACAATCAATCAATCAAATTGATCTCAAAATTCAACAATGAAAAGAAAAGAAATTTTCTTTTTTTTACATCAATTAATTGAACCCACCAGGAAAAATAATTTTTTTTGTAACCTAACCTATAAAAATTAATCTTATTAAATATTAATTAACAAATAATGGTTGTGTATGAACGATTTTTACCATTTTTATTTTAGATTTTGATTTAACATTTTTCGTCTTCATTTGTAGAACGTAGTATAAATAACTTCAAAACAATATTTTTCTTAAATAAAATTAGCGAAGCAATTTGTTAGATTTTCGGTTTTGTTTGACTATATTTTCAGTTTTTATAAAGATTATAAAAAAACGTGAACACACATTTAATAATCTACTATGTCAATGGCAAGTGGGGTTAGATTTATTAATATTTTAGCACACCTTCTTGTTAGGACATTTTCTTTTTATTTATTTTAATTTTTAAATAGAAAATTTTCCGTTCTATAATATCTGCGACATCTTTCACTTCTTTCCATAGAAATTTTTGTATCTGGCCATCATATCATCTTTCTATTAAGATATGTTAGGAAAAACGGGGTTTAAACGAACCAATTGGCAAACGGACGCGAAAGGGGTTTATATAAAAAAGAGTAGGGCGAACGTACCAGTCATCGAACATGAATGAGTCGTCGGATACCTAATGGTCCTTTATTCATAGAAAAAAGTTATAAATGAAAGAGCATTGAGCGTCAGACGACTCATATACGAACGTCCTATGACTGGTACATCCATCACACAGCTCACGGAAAATGACTGAAAAATCGATCGGAAACTTTCATTAAATCAGACTAATTGATTAATTGTTTAAATTCAATAATTCGTTGAGAAAATGAATGAAAACAACTAAGTTATCAATAAATTCGATTTAACGAAAACTGTCAACCAAATATTCGAAATATCGCGCCGCATTTGTCAGAAATTTTTCGATTATTTTGCAGAGTATCGATTTTACAAACATTTTTCACCAACTCTTTGTTCAACTTAATCATTTAATAACTTCGTAAATGGTACATTAAGGCTTACACTCCCCTCATAATAGTTAGCAAGAATTTCATGTCTTTCGGTGTATGTCTTAGATTCCACTAGTTCCACTTGTCATGTTACCCATAATACACTCTGTGTACATTACTCCAGTTTCAAAACTCTACGCGTGAAGGTAATCATGTGAAATGTGTTTAATGTTTGACTCTAGAAAATACAGAGGATCGCATGAATATTGCTAAGTGTTTTGGGGTGGCTGTGATTAGAATTTCTTAAGTTTTATTTTCGTATCTAGATTTCTAGGCTGGATTCAACACACATAACGTAACATCCTAAATCTTTTAGAAGGATTAGAAAGGATTCATCTAGCTACTATTAGCTCCACTATAGCAACCCTGTAGCACACTGCTGGGATAGCCTTGAATCGTCAATTCCGAAAAATCATTGCGGGTACCAAGTGGTTACATTCCAAACGAATTTTATACCACTTGGTATATCTGTAATGATTTTTGAAAATTGTCGATTCTGCAGATTTTTGAAAATAAATTACCGAAACTGCTTGGTAATGTATGATGAATGTTGATTCATACACGTTTCGATATCATAAAATTGTTTATGTCCGGTTGACGTTATGCGATGGTCAATGTTGAATTCGTAATGAAAAATAGAAGATTTCCATCTCTGTAGATTGAACATTGAAATGTTAAAATTTGGAACATGAAGTGCATTTATTATACGAACTTTTCTTCGGTATAAATGTTTGCTTTACTCTTTGCTTTAACTTAAATATTGTTCTACTTTCAACGTTTCCAACACAGAAAAAACTTTAAAAATATAAAATCGGATTACTGGTACAACCAGGGAAAAAAAGACCAGAAGAGAAGAAAATCGATCGATTGGTTTTCATCCAACTCATCCAATTTTATTTTTCGTATGCGAAAGAATAATATGAGTTTCTCTCTACTCCAATAAAATCGTGTTGTCTTTGAAGACATTTCATTGTGAACAAAAGTTTCACAGAGATGGAAGAAATATATATCAAATACCATTAAATTACATAGCAAAATGTGTTGTTTGTTGTTCTCCTTCTTCCCTAAGCTGTGTTGTTAATCAGGGATTAAAACTGAAATAATTTTTAAAACAATGGTCTCGGCTCGTATATTTGATGCCAACATTGTTTTTCGTCTGTAAGTTTCAATTGCGGCTGATTCATTTCTATACACACAGAGAATCATGAAACCTCACACTTCATTTTCGATTGATTAATTGAAAATTCTCTAGACAATATGTTGGTGTCATGTATCTAATATTTGAAACATAATTCTATGAATAAGAGAGAAATTGATGTACAGATTGTGTTCCCGAGCCCGCTTAACTAACTCCCTTTATGTAAATGTCTCCCTTCATGCATCCCCTTTCATCTAAATGACATTCTAATTTGGTATGAGCACCCCTCGCCCTTCCTTCATCGTTGACCATTAAAGAAAAATGTATATTTTTGTGGACATTGGTCGATATTAGTAAATTACGCGTCTATGGGTTTGGTTATCTACGAAAGGGAAGCTGTCCCCTGAGTGGATAACCAAGGCATACCACAAAAACGTAAGGTATTTTACTCAACAAAGCAACCAAGAAGCAAAACTAAAATTTTCTGAGTAAAGTAACGTCTGATTTATCTCCCTAGGGAAACACTGCGTTGAATAAAATGATAAAATGTCAAGGTATTGTAATTATAAACCATCGGAACAGAGGTGATGGGCCACGTTCACATGCAATGATTCGAGATTATAATCAAAACTGAAAAATAAAATCAAAAAACAAAATTGCAATTGAGAGTTGAGTTGAGTTTTCATTTATCTAGTTGGATCAGTTAGATGTTGGAAAGATCGATACTATCGTATGGTTCGTTCCTCCATCTGGTCGCGACGACACGAGCCGACACTAGATGATGATGAAATTCAACTTTGTTTCTTCGACCGTCAGATTTGGTTTTCAATGTTCATTTATCGTTCTAAAAATATTTTTTGTTTTTTCATTTTTAATTTTAAAATCATTCCAACGTCAGACAAAATATGGTAATTATACAGACGAGAAACAGCACTGAATAACCGTTCATAACGAGAAAAAAAAAAGAAAAATTCAAAAGAGAAACACTGAGCAAACAAACCCAAACAAAAAACAATGAATCTGCCCTCTCCCTCCAAAAAAATCAATCAAAAATTGATCTTTTTGTATTAAGTTTATTTCTTTCAGATTTTGTGTAATATGTTCCAGGTCCCCCGGTGGAGGTTGGCGTCACAATGTATGTGCTATCTATCAGTTCGGTTTCCGAAGTTCTTATGGTACATCCCCAAACTTATATAACATTTTATATATTTTTGATCTTTGAAAAAAAAAACAAGAAAATCCAACTACAATTCTTAACAAAGAATCAAACAAAAAAATCAAATAAAAAAGAAAAGTATATGAACACACTTAATCAAATTAATATGTTGAATTGGATATGTCTATATTATTATAATATTAATATAAATGTTGTTTACGATACATTAATAAAATACACACGCCGCTCGATTGCCTATGAAAAAATTAATTACAAACCTCACATGCAACGAAACAAATTGATTTTTTCGGCCAGCTTCCGATCAGTTTATACTTTTGTGTTTTGATTTTAATTTTTATGATTTATCAGTATTTACAATTTGAAAAAAACAGTCGAAAGAAAATAAGTTTTGACGTAATACAATCCAGTCAATACGTTATTCATTCCATATCCACATACGATATCCACGTTCCACGATATCCACGTTCCACGATATCCACTTTCCAAGATATCCACATTGTAAGCAGTTAACAAATGGTTTCACGTTTTTCCAGCGCTGTCAGAAATCACTTACAATTCGAAAATTCGAGAAACTTTTTTCAGTCAAGACTGTGTCCTGGCCGCCCTCGTAACCCCCTAAATAGAAAGGGGGAGGACATAATGCTGACTAGAAAAAGTGCTTGATTGTCGAGTTATAAGTGTTTCTAATCCAAAGTCTATCTTTGAGAATATTGATTTCGAGTTTCTTAAGATAAAATCAATGCGTTTAGTGGTACGGTAACAAAGCGCTACATTAAAAAGCGCTCGATTCCGGAAATTTGAATTTTTGTATGAGAACTCACATTGAAACCGTGATATCTTCATTCATTTTAATAGCTTAGTTCCAAATGCATAAATGCGATATTCTGGATAT